>JARJCQ010000141.1:0-146234 GCA_029281465.1 Mycena epipterygia | reverse complement strand
CGGAGCGTTCAGCAATGCCGTCGGCGGCGGGGACGTCGGCGGCGGGAAGGGATGGCGGCGCTACGGAGCGGGCCGCGAGGCGTCGGGCTTCGGCGGCGGCGGCCAGGCGGGATGCTAACGTAGGCGCGGGCGTCGGGGTGGGCGGCAGTGGGGCGAGGTCGATATCTAGGTCGATATCCATGTCCTCGGTGTCGTCCACACGGGAGTCAGCAACGACCTCGATCTCCTCGTCATCCGAGTCGAGAGACGAAACGGAAATGGCAGCATCGGTGGGCTGTCGCGGCATGGCTTGCATGTAGGGCGAAGACCCGGGGGGCCGCGTCCGCGCCCATCGGGGCTGCGGGGTGGAGCTATGAGGCGAGGAACCGGCAGAACTGGAAACCTCTGAGGTCAAGGTGAGCATGGGACGGGTTATCAGCAGTGGCAGCCCTGACCGCGAGGACTTCGGCCATAGTAGGGGGATCTGGGTCTTCGGGCGACTGCGAGACGGAAGTCAGCGACGGCGAAGATAAGGGAAAGAGGAGGTACGAACCAAGGTGCGCAAACGGCGCGCGGGGCGGCGCTGCTCGGGCTCGTCGAGGGAGGGGGTGCGTGGGCGCGAGGTGCGCGAGGCCTGGGGGAGTGCTGCGTGAGCGCGCGCGGAAGATGATGATGAGGAAGGGGAAACTGACCGCCGCGGCCGCCAACACGGCGGGGGCGCAACGCAGCTCTTCACACGAGGGGGGGTCGTCCTGCATTAGGGCGGTGCCTCGGAGAGACGTCCAGGGGAAGCATTGATGGGGAGGACCGCCGGGATAGAGGGGCCCCTCAAGGTGGGCCTCGGTAGGAACTGCAAAGAGAACATGAGGACGCGTAGAGGGGACAACTACACTGCGTACCGAGGAGCAGCACGGGGCGATCGTCGATGCCCTGGACGCGCTGACCGATCTTGGTGATGTGGCTGACCTCGAACTCGTACTCGCGAATGCTGACAAGGGTCCAGGCACGGATCGCGGTGCCGTTGTTGCGACTCGCATTGGCCGGGGCTACGAGACGCCAACCGCGGTGGTCAAAACTTTGGTCGGAGTACCCACGGGGCTTGATGAGGACGAGACCGTGGCTGTGTGCATGAGCGCGGACATCCTGGTCAACATCCTTCCACAGATTGCTGCCGCGGAAAGTGACGACCAAGGTGAGGTTTGTCGCTGCAGGTGGCAAAAAAAGCCGGGAAAAGCATCCGCCGATCCGGCGTATGCAACCACGGGGTCGTCGTCGTCGCCGCCGAGAGTCTGAGTGGTGGTGTTCAGGGCAGGCGGACAAAAAAGACAGAGAGGGACGAACGGGGTATTGGAAACGGCAAGAGACAAACGGTGAACGTGACAGGCTTCACGGGTTGCGCGGGAACAGGGACTTGCGAGGCGAACGGGTTGGACGAGTTGCCGGCCGCATTCGAGGAGCTGACCTTGCGCGAAGACGTTTGACGTCGACCTTTCTTGCCGCAGATGGCGACGGTGTCAGGGAGGCGCGTCTCCAGGGTGAGATGATTGGCGATGCTGACCGCGCGCCGCTCAGGCGGTGAGCGAAGATCCGGGCCAGGCCTTTCGAAGGTTGCGATGGGGGGTGAACCATGACCAGGACCGGCATTTTGAAACACCGCGATAGGCGTGGAACGCGTGACGACCTGCTGATTGCGGGCAGCGACCTCCGTCGCCGTGATGAAGGTAGTGGAAGGGGTAGTGTGGGAGGTGGAGGAGAAAGGAGAGGGGGCTGGGAGGGGGGACACGAGGGTCGGGCTGAGACGGTGCTGGAGACGACGGATCATCAATGCTTTAAAAAGTTTAACTAAGGGGGCAAGGGGTGATGACATAGAGGCGTACCGGTCATGGGCGAACCACGGACTGTGGCAAATGCAGGAGGTCCAGAAGGCCCACTCTACCTGGAGCTATAGAAATGGGAGTCAATAAAGACATCTGATAAGACGTGCGCGGGACGCACACTGAAGAATGCGGCGCAGTGGACGGCGGCGAGGCCGCCGGCGACGGCGCGCGGGTGGAGGGCCAGAACGTGGTCCCTCTCGCGTTTCGAAGGAAGGTGGGAATGCAGGGGGTGCCCGCAAAGACATTCCTCCGTGGGCGCCCTGGGAATCTGGGCGGAGGTGCGTGAGTGAATAACAAAGGCAGCGAGGGGACTCACATTGCGGAAGAGGCTGTCATAGGTGGTACCGCTGCAGTCGCACACCAGACAGCGCTTGCGGGCGAAGAGAACAGGGACTTGCATCGGAGGAAGAAACAGAGAAAAAAAGATGGTGGAGGAAGAGGAAGAAGGAAGATGATGGGGAAAAAAGCACGCGCTAGATAAATACTGTACAGTTGTAAGGTAGCAGCCAGCGGGAGCCGGGAGCCTGCCGAGGTCGATTTTGAAATAAGCCTTAAAAGGCAATTGGCGTTGATTTGTGCCTATTTGGAAATCGGACCAAAATTAGAACACTCCGATCGTTGCAATTAACGGAAAAGGTACGACATGAGTGGCGGTGCTCGGTGATCATCGGTGATCACTAGTGATGACGATCATCACTAGTGATAACTGCCCTTTATCACTAGTGATAACCAGTGACCGATCGCTATCACTGGTCATCACTGGTGACCGATCCGTCACTGGTTATCACTGGTGATGGTCATCGCTCATCACTGGTCTTCACTGGTTACCACTGGTGATCATCAGTGACCACTGGTGATCGCAACTCTGCAGTGTCTGAACCATAATTTTGTCCCGATCGGACCACTATACGTATCACTCTATTGTGCGTGGGTTCGATTCCCGACTGACGCATAGGTACCAAATCTTCTGGTAGGCCTCGCATACTTGAACTACTCTGCTAATTGAAGCCTGCGGTGGTGATGTTTTTTAAGCCCCGCTTACTACGTTGTAACCCCTCCATCCATCGTAAACCCCGTGGGTATTTCCGCCGCCGACCGCCTGCTGCGCGTATTCAGATGGAGCATAGTGACGGCTTAGGGAAGGGTTGAGTCACCATACCGGGCTTATAGTTGATTAACACCGCACCCCAGATCCACATCCCGCTCAGCGCTGAGCGTCTGTATGCAGTGCAGAGCCGGGGGTGGCGTGTTTGGCTGGTGAGTGCTTATTCTTTACAATCCATCTCCCTCATACTTACATCCTCATCTTATTTACAAACTTACATAACGATGTTGTTGATGGGAAAATCGACGCAGTCGTATACCATAATAATTCAGATTTTGCACTCATGAAACGGTAAGGAGCTGAATCTCGATGATTGTCTACTGGCAAGGTAGGCGAAATCCTTGGAACGTTCGGTCATCCGAAATCCAACGTAAAGCGGTCCATAAAGCAGGGGCGTAAAACATTGTATCGTACCGTATCATACGTCTATCGAATCCATTCGTAATTCAAATCAAGTCCTCAAGTCCATCCCTGCCAAAGAAAATCCACACTTGTCAAGTCCATTCATTCATGCTCCGCAGTGGTCTCCCATCTCGGACCGCGCCTCAAAGCAACAACGCGCCCAGTGCGATTCATTAAAGTCAAACTCACCAAATCGGCTCCCCAGCCTCAGTGCCCAGATCTGGGCCCTGTACTCACACCTCGGCGACGCATACCCGCCTTCACTTCCGCGTCGGAATCCCGCATTTAAGCCAAAAAAAACCTACCCGAGGGAATGCTCCGGCCCGACAGCGACAAGCGCGTGGAATGAACGTCGGACAGCTGCGGCCGCTCGCCAAGAGGCAGAAGGATGACCGCCCAGTCAATTCGGAGGCGGTTATTTGGGTTATCACAGTCGAGGAACACAGGTGCGATATGATAAGGGCCCACAACGGAACCAGCTTGTACGTGCATGGGTGAATGAATCAGAGACGTTCTTATTAATATCCCGGTTGCCGAATCCAGAAAGCGCTTGCGGAATTGGAGTCCTGATGTATGCATGGCGATGAGAAGGTATGAAAGCATCGGGGCCGTACCATAACCGGCATGATCAGGCGTTAGGACACACAGCGTGGACAACTATACAGAGAGTCAGATTGAGGAGCACTTTAGAGGCCCGGAATTTTGTCCTGTAGCAGCAGAATTTGAACGGAACCATGGTGGCAGGAGCAGAAGAGCGACGTGGCGGTGTCCCGCAAACGGCCATTATGCATCAGGTGCATACAATGATGTGATTACGTCGCTTTGTCTCTTGCTCTTGACCGCCATGATAATCCCCCAAGAAATCGTCGATAGCATCCTGGGCGAGGTAGAGGACGTTGAATCTCTAAAGTCCTGTGCTCTCGTTGCATCCAACTTTTGCCAGCCGAGTCAACGCATCCTCCTTCGCTCGCTGACTGTGGAGAGTGGCTACAAAGACGAGCATCCATCGAACTACACCGCAGTGTTCAGCCTTCTGTGGAAATCTCCTCACATCACGGTCTATATCAAGGAATTAACGATACGACTGCCTGCGGGGCATACGGCGTTGCAGGAGATCGAGACTCTCCGTTGGATTCTCACCCAAATGACGAAGGTGCAACATTGTACCCTTACAGTACAATACATCCTGGACACTCGCTGGAGTTCTCTTCACCCCACACTCTCATCTGTGGTCCTTGATTTTATTACAAAGCAGCGGTTGCGTTCAATGACCATTGCCTGCCTACAAGAAATCCCCCTCGCGGTCTTGCTCCGCCTCATTACATCCACCCCCAGACTTAAATTCGTCTTTCTTGGCGGGGATTCGCAGAGGAAGCGTCTCCAGGCTGTTGAACGACCCTGCCCACCCTCTATCGACTGCTTGATACTCGATTCAGACTCCAAATACGTCACAGATTTGTTGGCCCGTCCGGAATCTGAGGCGCGTACCCGGAACCTTAACCGCTTGGCGTTGCCCTACGAAAAGAGCATGGTGTTTATTCGTCGGGCGGCATTTACTTTGAAACATATTCGTTTGGACTGCACGAGTACGTCATTTCACTTCTAAATATACACATTCCAATAACCAACGATTCCAGGGTTACACACCGAGTCAGAGATCATTCCTTTCGAATTCCCTCCTCTTTCCTCCCTCCATTCCGTCGAGATCGCGCTACACTTTTGTAACCGCGACGAACCGTGGCTGATTGACGTCATTTCTCGCATCCTTGCCTCCAACTCGACTGCAACCATTAAAGAAGTTCTTGTAACATATGGGATGTATCATCCACCTCACGTCGACATCTCAGAACTCGGATTTCAGACCTTTCTGACGAAGATGGAGGATTTGCTCTTCCGGCACCCTGCGGCCCCACGTATTCGATGGAGGCTCGCATATGCGCATGTGGACGTCGCGCAGCTCACCACCTTAATACAGGTCAAGATGCCCCGATTGCATGCCGCGGGAAGGCTTGTGTTCGAGCCGTTTGATCTGAATTGGTGCTCCGAGTGGCTTGCCGCACCATAAAAGGTCAGGGAGCCGGATAACTCTTTTTCGTTTCTCAGTGCTGATGCTGGTAACTTAGTGGGAAGCTTCTTCTCTGACCGGCAATGGCATCATCCAATATCTTGATAGAAACAAACTTTCGACCGGTGCTCAGATGGACATTCCTTCACATCACATTCGCCAACTCAGATATCTTGTTTTTTATGTAATGCGTAAATCATTTCTTGGTTCTTTCCTGCTACTATTGGCTGGGATGGATGCGGCTTTCGTATATTTCCACACACCAGTCCAACATCCAGTAGATTATTCATCGTTCCGTGCTGCGAGAATTCCTCAACTTGCACTACATCGTCTTCAAACGCCTTCTGCTGCTGCGTTCCGAACTTGATGCGCAGCCAGCGGACTGTCTTGGCTTTTATTTTTCCAAATTGGCGCCAGGCTATTTTTGGGTACCTTGTCCACCTGGCACGCCATCGATTTCCCCCCACAACTTCCACTCCTTCGCCTCAATTCACCTTGGTTGTGGTCTGGCACCCAGCGATCAAAAATATTCGGAAGATCGGTGAATGGCGCCAGTCTCCAGAGCGCCTACACAGCCGAACGCTAACGGAAGCGCCCCCATCGACGCCACAGCGTGTTCTTCTGCCGCAGCGTTTAGTGCTACCTACCTGCTACCTACCTACCTCCGAGTACGAATCAGTGCGTAATGCGTGGGCGCGTCGCGGGTACGTAACAATCATGGGCGCGTATTCTCGCCGGTGCCATGTCAAAGGAGGCTGGGCATGCCTTCGATGGTGTGGGCATCGCTGAGACCCGTTATTCCACAGATTTTTGTTCTGACTCTTCGTGGCCTACCACAGGGAAGGATTTGCCCACTTTCTTTTTGACAGACCGCGACAAGGTCAGGAGTTGTACTGCTGAAGTCGGCGATGGACTAAAATAGCTCTGATGTTGACGCTCACTGCCTCGCTCAAAAGACGCCAAGGCTGTTCTTCTCCACAGCATCTCGCTTGCATCCCACCTTCATGGCAGACATCGTCGGCCTCGTCGCCAGCGTCGTCCAGCTTCTCGACACCGTATCGAAGGCTCGGGACTACATACACGATTTCCGCAATGCGCCTAAAGATCAGCAAGAGCTCCTTCTTGAAATCACGCATCTCCGGCCGCTCCTGCAGCAGGTCGACAAGCGAATCCAGGGAGACTCGTCTGCATGGGCCGACGCCTTGCAGGAGTTCAAAGGGCCGCTTACCCGATTGAACACGATAATGCAGCAGTTGACCAAAAACCTCACCCCAGGCGGTATCTCGAAGGCGGCTGGTCGACGGTTGGCGTGGCCATTGTGGGGAAAGAAAGATGTGGAGGAAGGATTGAGGACGGTCGAGCGAGTGAAGACCCTGCTTAATTCTTGGGTGGGAATGGGTATTTTGTCAGTCCGCTTTTCCTTTCCTCACACACCCTTCTGATGCGCATCAGGGACTCCACCCAAGGCAGGCTCGCGATGCATCTAGGTGGCCTATACTGACAAGAATGGGAGCAGATATCGCATCTGCTGTCGAGGAAGTTGCCAAGGAGCAACGTTTGGACCATCAGTGTGCGTGAACTAACGTAAAATGCAATTTTTAACTGATTTCCGGCTCAGACACAATCAGGAGACTTAAACATGCCGCCGTAGAAAATGGACGAGCCCATGACCGTGAATCTCTCGAATTGATATCTGCACTCTGGTCGCTGAATCACCGAAACAGATACGCTCTCCGCTCTCACCGAGGCGATGGAAGAACGGCGAATTGATCATAACTGTAAGATTCATTCAGCAAAACTCAATCCAGAGCTCATGGCACCGCTAGATATCTCCAAATCTGTGAGAGATGTAGCGCGAAAACAAGAGTGGTATCACGAGTGTACGCGGCTACCGATCGATCCGCAATTTTGCAAACTCATATCCCAATAGTTGCAAAGAGGGACCGAATAATAGAGTGGTATTCACCGCTCAATTTTTTCCCACGCCAAGCAGATATATTCAACAGCCGTCAACCTGGAACTGGTGAATGGCTGTTGGAACACGATTTATTCAATGAATGGAAGTTGGGGACCAATAATCCATCAGATATGTGGTGCAAGCCGAAGACGATATGGTGTCGTGGGATGCGTACGTGTTCGGCAACCTTTGTGATGCCACTTTAACGAATAAGGGATAGCTGGTGCCGGAAAAACTGTGCTCGTGTGCGTGCATACTTATTTGATCTTTTCGCGATTACGCTAATCCAGGGATAGTTCAATAATCGTTGATAATCTGCGGACGCAACCTGAGGCACATAACATCGGTGTGGCAGTCATATATCTCAATCACAAGGAGAGCAATGCACACTCCCCCTCCAAGCTCTTTGCCAGCCTTTGGAGACAGCTCGTCTTGGGAAAGCCCACTGGATTAGATGTACGCGAGCTGTACCAGAAACACCGCGAGCCACGCACGAGACCATCACTGGCTGAGGCCGAAGCCATTCTTCGTTCTGTCATCCGAGAATACTCCAATGTTTTCATCCTCATCGATGCGCTGGATGAATATCCAGAGGTGCAACGTGACGATCTACTCTGGCAGCTCTCCATGCTGGGACCAAGTATCAATCTCCTGGTGACCTCCCGACCCCACATTACCATCAATCATATCACTCCATGTGAAACGCTGGAAATTCGAGCGAGAGAGACCGACATTCAGACATATCTCGAAGGCCGAATTATGAAGTCTCCACACCTTTCCAAACACATTCAAAACTCTCCAGACTTGCGAAAGGCCATGGAGGCAAGGATTGTACAGCGCAGCGACGGAATGTGCGTATCAACTTCCATGGTTATAAACCCAACTAATGATGTTTAGGTTTCTACTCGCAAAGTTGCATATTGATTCTCTCGCAACTAAGCTTACTGTTAGGGGGGTCCGAGAAGCCCTCAACAGTTTGCCACAAAACCTGAGCGGTGCCTTTGACGAAGTGGTGTACCGAATAAATCGCCAGGATGAAGAGGAGAAAGCACTTGCCTGGCTTGCGCTATCCTGGGTGACGAATGCGCGACGACCACTGGAGCCTTCCGAGCTCAGGGTGGCCCTTGCCGTTGAGGAGGGCGCCACAAAGCTCAACGCAGAAAATCTCCTGGACACGGAGACCATCTTATCCGTCTGCGCAGGACTGGTCATAATCAATGAGGAGGACAATAAAGTTCGCCTCATTCATTACACCATACAAGACTACTTGGAGCAGATACAAGACCAAGAATTCCCTCGTGCCCACAGCGAAATTACAGCGACCTGCATCACATACCTCCTGTTCGACACATTCCCGAGAGAAAATATCGGAGACGCATTTTGCAAATACCTCTTCTCGACAAACCCGCTCCTGGAGTATGCCGTGAATTACACTCTAAGTCATGCCCGCGGACAGCCGGAATCCGACACCAAGGAAACCATTATATCGTTCCTGGACCAATGTTCTGGATGGGTGGAATTATGGAACTGGTCGCATCGCTTGGAGCGGATACCAACCTCGGCAACACGAGTGTGGATCGCTGCATTCTTTGACTTGCGGCAAATCACGGAATGTGTAATGAACGACGATGGGGTTCAAGGCCATGCCGTGTATATGACCCTTGTACGAGGATACACGGACATAACTCATCTTCTGGTGGGAAACCGCTCCTACGTCGAGGCTCTTGGTGAATATTATGCCTCGGCATTACAGTTCGCCATATCGAAGAAAAACAAAGAAACTGTTCGCTTGCTCCTCGCAGATATCCTCGATCTCGACGGAACAGTGTTTAGGACCTCGGTGTCGAAGGGAGACCGAGGAATGGCCGAGCATCACATTCACACAGTACTGGCCAGGGAAAATCTCAGCCTGTTGTGGCCAAGTCTGTTGGAGAACTGCGGCAAGATCGTCCGGCTTCTGGTTGACGATCATATCCATACAGGCGGAGGGAGTTCGACCCCACTCGAATCTGCACCATCACATGCCTTTGACCACCTGCGCACGGGAATTAGCAGCAATCCAAGCCGGTTTCCACGTGTACCCCATAACTCGAGAAACTCCGCGGGCGGGTGGGGACAAACCGCCACGTTCAATGTGGACAACCTACCTTTGCTACCGCCTTCCGCGATGGGGTATCTTTCAACGATGCTGCATAAGGCAGCACCGGATATGCAGCATGGAGCAAGGTCGATGCAGCGAGCGTCAAGTTGGACGAAAAGTCTGGGTGTGAGCTCAGGCAAGAGGAGCTTGCGACTCGGCCTGAGTGGTAGACAAAGTAGTGCGGTTTAGATAGGATTTGTGATATCCATCATCTTGCGCATCAGATTAGATATGTGATGCGCACTGCCACCTGTCAAGGACTCCTAGCCGTACAGTCGTCTTCGAGTCTTCAAGACTTCTTCCTCAGCCTTCTCAGCTCTCATCTCTGAAGCTTTTCCCCCGCCCTCCGGTCCCTTTTCTTAGAGCTAATGCTCAGATTGCCTTGGGCCTCTTCATTGCCCATTCCCTCGGTGCCGCGCTGCGTACGGGTTCGGCCGTGCCCGCGTTCCGTCTCCCTCCGATTTAGTCTTTCCCGCTGCCTTTCCCCGCTGTGTTGAAAAGACTCGAATCTGCCGGAACGGCCGAACCCCCCGCAAACACACAAACAACTGTCCCCTATTCCATCCATCTCAATACATCTTATTGCGAGCGAAGCAAGCAAATGAGCGTAGCGAATGACATTATATTCATCCTCCTCCTCTACAGATCCACCTACTAAACAGACACTACCTTGTTCAGAAAACCAACCACCAATACGCGGAGAGCGGAAGAAGAAGAAATGTGGAGAGGAAGGGTGAAGAGGAACGACGGGGAAGGCACGCTTTTTTTCTTCCTTTTTTCTTCTTGTAAATCAACTTTATTTTCTTTCTGTCGCTCACCATATGGTAAGATCCCTCTGTACGTATATATAATTCATGTGTCAAGTGTATATGTCGATGAATACAGTATGTAAACTCGACATCTCCACGGGCCTGCTTCATGCAGCCTACGGTCCCGTCTGTCTGGGTTCAGTTCTCTGCATAAATTCCTGGTACCGACTTAGGAACCAGGTCTGAAAACCATAATGTCGAAAATCCGATCATGCCCCGATCGTGCCAGAGCCCGGGTCGGTGAAAATAAATAAATAACTCGCAAATTAATGTGAATTTACATGGTAAAGCCTCCAAATCCACCATTCAGTGGTCGAAAATTCATTATTATGAGTGGAAAAATGTTAATGCCCCCTGGTCCCAGTTCCCACCCTGTCCCCATCCCACAGTGTCAGCTTTGTGTGTATGAAGATTAAAATCATCTAAAGAGTGAACTTTGAGCTGTCTATCCAGGGAGTAGCTTTTGTTACCACCTTCAAAACTCAATATCTAAACCTGTCCCCAAATTCTCTCAGATAAATCCATCCAGACCAGAATATAGCATCAGGCCACGCGAGGGAGGCCAGTCGGCCGAGGCACGAGGCCCGGCGAGACTTGTGAGCGGGCCACTTCTGAATCCATTCATTAAATTCAGTTCTAGGATATGAAGCCAGGTCCAGAATGAGATACCAGGGGGTGCCCGGAGGGCCTTTGCATCAGATATTCACCACTTAATAATACGACAACCCCAATTATAATTCAAAAAGCTACTGTATCAGTATGTCCGGGCCATCCGTCCATCCCCGATTTCGAACGTGAATCACAGAAGGGGGCTCTACGGTGTGTGCGAATTCCTTTTTCGGACTGTTAGAATTCGTTCTCCGGAATGCTTAATCCGCACGCTCACAGATGTATCCAATACGCATATATAAGTAGACATTTGCGTTAATTCGGCATATTCGTTTGCGGCTCGGGTGAACTTGTCGTGGCAGGAGAATTCGCGTGCGGTTGAAGTTATAGTTCAGTTCGATGTTTCGGTTCAAACCACGAAAATTGGATGTGGACGAATTCGGAGTAGGGTGAGAGAGAGCTGGATATCTGCATCCCGGGAGGCTCAATGGAAGCGGCAAATTCCGACGGCGAGTGAATATTCCGGGTAGAAGCGAGGAGCACGAAATTGAATGCAAGGATAGTCAATAAGTTAGGAAATTCGGACGAAGACTTAGTGATGTGTTGAGCCATACCAGCTAGTCCCTGCTTGTGGCGCTATGCGACTTGAATGAACAGAAACTACCATTGACATTCAGACTCGTACATGAGAATTCACACAGAGACTCCGACCAGAAAAAATTAAGTAGAGACCAGAATACTAGTAAAATCTTTGGGTGAAAAAAAGCGCTGTGAGGGTGGAGTTTCTCAGTGGTTGAATACCGGCCATCCATTGTGGAAAGAGTGCCACCGACCATCAAATATTTGCGACCACCGCCAAGTACAAACTCTCCCTCTCCTTCAACTCTCTATTCTCGGTCATCTGCTACACGGATAAGAGGCGGGATACATTAATTTATACCGTTAACGTCACCCAAAGCATGGCGGGAAACAACTGCAACATCGACATTAAACATTATGGCAAATGTAATCCCATCATCAAATTATTTGGAGGTGAGTATCTGGTTATGGTTGACGCCCGATAGTATCATTGGTGTTGTGGTTGGATGGAACAAAGGCCCTGCCGTCACATGGGGTATTGATAACTGCGGCCAGCACCAATGTTGAATACTGATACCAGTAGAACCCGCAAAAGAAAACAGTGCATGTAGTTGTCCCTCTGCGCGGAATGGACAACGAGTTGTTTCAGATGTAAAGCTATAGCGCAGTAATCTTATATAGAACAGATTGGAATCTTTATAAATTGTACGATTTGGATCTGGCGTTGGCTTTGGATAAAGGTTGATCTCGCGAAGACAACGTCGGGTGCTAGGTGCAGGGAATCCACATCCGGATTAAGAGAACGCTGCAGAGTAAACCATAAACTCGGACGAGATTAATTTACGGAACAAGAAAGAAAGGAAGAGAGACAGAAGGGGGTACTAGTCGATACAGTATTGGTACAGCGGCAAAGAGGGTGCGTAAGCGTGGAGGATACGTGCAGGCAAGCGCAAGCGCAGACGCGAAGGAATGGTGGGTAAGGAATATCGCGGCGTAGGCGTAGGTGGGCGTAAGTAATGCGTCGTATGTAGCTCGCAGCTCATATATGACGAGGAGGAGCGCAGGGAGATCGCAGTGCGCTCGAACAGAAGGGCATCACACCAACGCGCGCCCCCTCCCTGCGCCCGTATCCGCGTGCGGAGGCGTCGGGAACACATCCATCGAGATCGAATGCGCGTTCAACGCAGGGAACCACTGTGGCTCCCAGTCCGCGTCGTACTCCCCGTCAACCCCGTGGTCAGCCGGGTACGCGCGCGCATGCCACGCGACGTGCAGCGGGAGGACAAAGTCCGGCGAGGCGGGCGAGTCCGACGCCGTCGTTGTTGGCGAGTCCGGCGCGTAGTCGGGGGTCGTTGGGTACGGGTGCTCATGCGTCGATGCGGAAGGCGGCCCCTCGAGCTTCTTGACGAACCGCGAAGGCACGCCGAGCGAATGGAACGAAGATGACGCTAATGGGCAGCGCTTGAGCTCCACCTCCATGTCCACGTCCGTGCCGAACTCCGACCCCGCGAATGACGCAGTGAACGAGCCTGTTCCGGACTGCGCATACCGGGGGAGGGAGACGGTGTGCTTCGCGGGCGGCTTGGGCTGCGTGTACCCCACGCCCTTCGTCTTCTCCTTCGACGCAGCGGCGAAGAACCCGTTTGCACGACGCTGAATCCCCACTCTCCCCGCAGCCCGCCAAAAGCCCGGCATAATCCTGGCATCGAGGAATGTGTAATTCCGCCGCACCTCCACCACGAACCCGAAGAACCCAAAGGAACACAATCGTGCAGGCGGGGGTCGCCCAGCGCGTGAGCTCGACGGCGATGAAGGACGAGCGGAGGGAGCGCGGGACCTGCCCGACGCGGTCGAAGTCGAAGTGCGCTACGGTCGGCGAGGGAGAGACGGGGGCGAGGCGGGAGGCGGGAGGTTGAGGGCGATGGTGAGGGCGGCGAGGCGGAGATAGCGCGTCAGGGTGAGGGCGGCATGTGCGGAGAGGAATTGGGTGAAGGAGGCGCGGCGGGCAGAGAAAGCGCGCAGGGAGAGGACTGCCAGCAAAAGCACAAGTTAGTTAGATGCAGGGTAAAAGATGAGGGAGGGGGACGTACCATAGTAGATGGCGGAGACGAGGCCGATGAGGGGGGGCCACATGGAGGAGATGAATTACGTCGGGAGCGAGTTGTAGAAGTCCGGGTAGCACCTGATGTCCTCGAAGACGTTGAAGTGGTGGCCCTGCACGATACACTGCACCGCAACGTACAGCAGCGGGAAGAGCCCGCAGATGAGCGAATCGATCAGGACCACGCGGTGCTTTCGAATGACAAGTCGGCGGTGGAGTAGGGGAAGAGGGAAAGAAACGCACCTCGGCGGGGGTGATGACTATGGCACGCACGGACGCGATGTGGTACAGGCAGCGATTAATGCACAGTGGCGCGGCAGGCAGACCTACGCATGATGTGGATGACTGGAGTGTACACCCATAAGTATCTGGAATGCGAATGAAAGGGCAAAAGAACGCACATAGCTCACACCACGCCAGCGCGGAGTTGAGAGTATTCCCCGCCCACACAAGGGAGTTGATGGACTGATTCAGGCAGAATACGGAGGCCCAGAAGATGTAGCAGCACGTCCCCGAGTTCCATGGCACGGCCACGCGAGGAGAGCTGATTCTCGCTGAGTGAGAAGAGAAAAGACAAGACAATCGGAGTTTGAAACCTTTGATTGATTGATTGACCGATGGCAGTGTTGCCGCCGGCTAAGCCGATTAATTTCAAAAAATTGATATCTAGCTCATAATAAAATCGCGATGATTCTGAGAATATTTGGGGAGATACATCCCTCAAAAAACCGTAGGGCGTATTTTTGGGTCCAAGAGATTGGTGCAACCGGTGCCCGGCAATTTGATCGGGTTCTAAACGGCTCGAATTTTAGTCGTTTAAAAGCCGGTCAAATATCTGTACAATGACCGGATGGATCGCTCGGTGCCATTGGGAGGCCCTGCGGCTTTTAGAGTAATATTGCTACACAAATATCTTCAGAATTATTCCTATTTTATTCGCAGTGATATCTTAATTTTTTGAAATTGATCGTTAGCCGGCGGCAACACTAATCGATGGTGTTCGCCCCACTCTATTGTGTGTAGGTTCGATTCCCATCGGACGCAAGGGTCCAAGTCTTTTGGCACGGATCGTAACGTTATAACCATCGGCGCTTATTCTCGCCGGTGCCATGTGTCTACACGAGGCTGTGCATGCCTTCGATGCTGTGGATATCGCTGAGACCCGTTATTCCACAGATTTTTGTTCTGACTCTTCGTGGCTTACTACAGGGAAGGACTTGCCTACTCTGTTTTTGACAGACTACGAAGAGGTCAGTACAAGAGTTGTAGTCGGCGATGGACTAAAATAGCTCTGATGTTGACGCTCACTGCCTCGCTCAAAAGACGCCAAGGCTGTTCTTCTCCACAGCATCTCGCTTGCATCCCACCTTCATGGCAGACATCGTTGGGCTCGTCGCTAGTGTCCTCCAGCTTCTCGACACCGTATCGAAGGCTCGGGACTACATACACGATTTCCGCAATGCGCCGAAAGATCAACAAGACCTCCTTCTTGAAATCACGCATCTCCGGCCGCTCTTGCAGCAGGTTGACAAGCGAATCCAGGGAGGCTCACCTGCAGGGGCCGACACATTGAAGGAGTTCAAAGAGCCGCTTACCCGATTGAACACGATAATGCAGCAGTTGACCAAAAAGGTCACCCCGGCCTGTATTTCGAAGGCGACTGGTCGACGGTTGGCGTGGCGATTGTGGGGAAAGAAGGATGTAGAGGAAGGATTGAGGACGATCGAACGGTTGAAGACCCTGCTCAATTCTTGGGTAGGAATGGGTATCTTGTAAGTCCATCTTTCCTTTCCCTACACACCCTTCTGATGCGCATCAGGGACTCCACCCAAGGCAGGTTGGCTATGTACTTAAGCGGTCTATACTGACAGGACTGGACGCAGATATCGCAGCTGCTGTCCAGGAAGCCGCCGGGGAGCAACGTTTGGACCATCAGTGTGAGTGAACCAACGTAAAATGCGATAGTCGCTGAATCACCGAAACAGATATGATCTCCGCTCTGACGGAGGCGACGGAAGAACAGCGAATTGATCATAACTGTAAGATTCGTTCAGCAAAACTCAATCTGGAGCTCATGGCACCAATAGATATCTTCAAATCTGTGAGAGATGCAGCACGGAAACAGGAGTGGTATTACGAGTGTATGTGGCTACCGACCGATTCGCAATTTTTCAAACTCATGTCCCAACAGCTGCAGAGAGGGACCGAATAATAGAGTGGTATTCACCGCTCAACTTTTTCCCACGCCAAGCAGATATATTCAACAGTCGCCAACCGGGAACTGGCGAATGGCTGTTAGAGCACGATCTATTCAAGCAATGGAAGTCGGGGACCAATAATCTATCAAAGATGTTTAAGTCAGAGGATAGGTTATGGTGTCGTGGAATGCGTACGTGTTCGATGACTTTCGCGACGCCTCATTTAACGAATAAGGGATAGCTGGTGCCGGAAAAACTGTGCTCGTGTGCGTGCATACTTATGATTTTTTCACACACAAGTACGCTAATTCAGGGACAGGTCAATAATCGTTGATAATCTGCGGACGCAACTGGAGATCGATAAAATTGGTGTGGCAGTGATCTATCTCAATCACAAGGAGAGCGACGCACACACGCCTTCCAATCTCTTGGCCAGCCTTTGGAGACAGCTTGTCTTGGGAAAACCCATTGGATCAAATGTACACGAAGTGTACCAGAAACACCGCGAGCTGCGCACGAGACCATCGCTGGCTGAGGACCGCGCAATCCTTGATTCCATCATTACAAACTACTCCAAAGTTTTCATTCTCATCGATGCGCTGGACGAATATCCAGAAGCCCAACGTGACGATCTACTCTGGCACCTCTCTGTGCTAGGACCAAGTGTCAATCTCCTGGTAACCTCCCGACCTCACATTACTATCAACCATATCCCTTCATTTGAAACGCTGGAAATTCGAGCGAGAGAGGGTGATATTCGGAAATATCTCGAAGGCCAAATCATGAAGTGTCCTCGTCTTTCCAAACACATTCAAAACTCTCCAGACTTGAGAGAGGCCATGGAGACACAGATTGTACAGCGCAGCGACGGAATGTGCGTATCAACTTCCATGGTTATAAACCTGCTAATGGAGGTCTAGGTTTCTGCTCGCGAAATTGCATATTGAATCTCTCGCAAATAAGCTCACGGTTCAGGGGGTCCGACAAGCCCTAGAAAGTCTGCCACAGGGCTTGCGCGGCACCTTTGACGAAGTGGTGGACCGAATCAATCGCCAGGATGAAGAGGAGAGAGCACTTGCCTGGCTCGCGCTATCCTGGGTGACGAATGCGAGACGACCACTGGAGCCTTCTGAGCTCATGGTGGCTCTTTCCGTTCAGGAGGGCACCACAGAGCTCAACGCAGAGAATCTCCTGGATACGGAGACGATCTTATCCGTCTGCGCAGGACTGGTTATAATCGACAAGGAGGATAATAAAGTTCGCCTCATTCATTATACCATACAAGACTATTTGGAGCGGGTACAAGACCAAGAATTCCGACATGCCCACAGTAAAATTGCAGCAACATGCATCACATACCTCCTATTCGACACCTTCCCGAGAGATAATATAGGAGACGCACGTTGCAAATACCTCTTCTCGACACACCCGCTCCTGGAGTATGCCGTGAATTACACTCTAATTCATGCCCGCGGACAGCCCGAATCCGACATCAAGGAAACCATTTATCATTCCTAGACCAATGTTCCGGATGGGTGGAACTATGGAACTGGTCGCATCACTTGGAGCGGATACCAACATCAGGAACGAGAGTATGGATCGCTGTTTTCTTTGACTTGCGGCAAATCACGAAATGTTTGATACGCGACGAAGTCGTTGAAAGTCATGCCGTGTACATGGCCCTTGTGCGAGGACATACGGACGTGGCTCGTCTTCTGGTGGGGAATGGCTCCTACATCGAGGTTCTGGGTCTATATTATGGCTCCGCATTACAGTTCGCCATATCGACGAGAGACACAGAAACTCTTCGCTTGCTCTTCGCCCATATCATCGACATCAATCCACCCGTTCGAACAGAGCTTTTGGCAGCACTGCCGTGGGGAGAACTCCGGACAGCAGTGATGCGGAGGGACCAAAGCAGAGTTAGGGTACTCCTCGAGGGTCAGCTTCGCACAGTATGGGCCAGCGAAGAGCTCCGTGCGCTGAGGTCCGGCGAGTCAAAGCTATCGCAAAGTTGCGGCGAGATCGCCCGGCTTCTCATTGACCATGATATCGATACAATCGGTCATGAGCTACCTGCCAGGCAGCCTAGACTCAGGGCAGATATCAAGGCGAAGACCAAAGCAGGGGGAGGAGAGCGATTTAGCAGCAGTGCAAGCCGGTTTCCAAGTGTACCCCGTAACTCCAGGTGGGACCAGACTGAGTCGAATGTGGATAATCTACCTCTGCTACCGCCTTCCGCGATGGGGTATCTTGCAACGACGCTGCGTCAGGTAGTGTCTGACACACAGCATGAATCAAAGGCCACGGCGCGAGCGCTAAGTATGGCAACCATCTTCGGTCAGCAAACTAACTACTGATACGTAGAGAATGGAAGAGGATGAAGTGTGGAGAGGAACGAAAGGGTTGGTCCTGTTTGGGTTCAGTTCACTGTATAAATTCTTTCAACCTGCAATAATCAGCATGAAGCTCAATAACAAGATAATTCCTTCGTAGATAGACTTGAGGGTTTTGTATACAACAGCGAGCCGATCCTGTTTGTGTTCAGTTCACAGTGCAACTTCTATCGGCCTGCGACTCTAAGCACTGGCAGCATGAGGTTCAATAAACGAGATACGTCGTAAGGCAGTGCCTGACACGCAGTATGAATCAAGAACCACGGCGCGAGCGCTAAGCTTGTCAAGCAGCTTGGGTTGGCAAACCGTGACGAACCATGGATACATAGAGAGTGGAAGAAGATGAAATGCGGAGAGGAACGGCAGGGAAGGCGCACTTTTTTTTCTTCCTTTTTCTTCTTATAAATAAATCATCATTTCTGTCGCTCACCATATGGTAGGGATCTCTCTGTACATGTATATGTATAATTCATGTGTCAAGTGCATGTACATGTGCCGATGAATAGTACAGTATGTAAATGCAACATCTGTACGGGCCCGTTTCTTCACGCAGCCTAGGATCGCGTCTGTTTAAGTTCAGTTAAATTCTCTGGGCCACAGCGTGGGCGCGATCGGACACGAGCCAGAGCAGGAACGAAGGCTAATTTGGCATTTATGGCCCATCATTGTTCTCCCGGCACCTAGCGGCACATCCAGGAATTCATCTTCATACATTTCTGCAAGGCCATAACGACTTTAGATGAATTTCAGCCATCTTGGATGCATCATTGCGGCTTTCCCGGTAAGATATTCACTAATGGGTGATGCAATCGTAGAAAAGGCTTTACCTGAGGCGTGTCATTTGTTCGCGCCGTATACAACCATCATTAGTGAGCCTTGATGTTAAGATTACGACCGCATATGCATTGGAGAATATTCAATCCCCTCTTTGTGTCGGAATATGATAAAACTGGGCAACTTCTCTTTATGCATCTCGGCACAATACTGCGATCAGTGTTGCGATCAATTCCATCACCACCGACGAACTTCAATCAACAAGCTCCACAGAATGACCTAAGTACCCCAAGGTGTGAGTTGCCTACATTCATTGAAAGCATCAGACAATAGCTGTATTTTTTGGAACAATGTCACCAGTTTGATATTGATAGTTCAGTAAGCAAAATCGCGGCCGATATTTTCTGCACAGTACATGCGCCATACGACTGGGAAATTGGGAACTTCGGGACTACAAGCAGCTGCAAGTATCAGTGAAGCTTTGATTCACCACCTTGAAAAGACAACCTAATTCTTTGCATAGTAATGACATAATTGAGGGCAGGAGAACGGGGCCCACGGGAAGGCTATGTAGTTGAAACTTTCTGTTCAAAGTCTAAATTAATTTCGCAGTTTTTGTAGCACAATATATAGTAACGGGGATCAGAGCATGAAACAAGCATCACCTCAGCGTTTCACTCGCAATTGGCTCCCTCATGATATGGATGTCACCAGCCTTATCAGATCGGGTCCTTGTCCCGTTCATTTTCTTCGCCCTTGACATATCACTTGTCTGATTTACAAACCCCTCCGTCAACGATACTGTCGGAGGCAATGGTTCAATCCTCACCGAAGGCCGTGCATATTTTCGGGCGCTGGGATAGACCTGCAGCCCAACAGCAGAAAGCACGATATAATCTAATCCGGAGAGGCTAGTGAAGGCGGTCAAGTTTTACCAGGAGAGCCAGCCCCTTGGCAAAATATAACCAACGAATCCAACGCCGGGCGAAATACGACCCGGGCACCGGTCGGTGAGCGCAAACCAGCAGGCGGCGGTATTCCTGTTGATACTTTACATAATACGCGAGGTACGAGCGTGGTGTTGTTTGTCTACGAATTCAACGAGTGTCTGAACTTGAATGTAGAAGTTACTTTTGAACACACCCAAGCGAAATATCGGCCCTCGACCCAAAGGCGTACGAGGAGATATAAATATACATATGGGTTGTCCGAGTCTACGCGCGACACTGCGAAAAATGTACGAAATTGGTATGCATAATGGATTGCGTATCAGCTGCGAGGAAGGAGAGAGTTGGATTGAGGGATGAAGAAAGAAAAAAAAAGGGGGAAAGGCACTCGGATGAGGGGAGGAATCGACATCCAGATTAAAATAACGCTGCAGAGTAAGCCATCGAGCACGGAGGGTATACGCGCAAGAGACTCAACCAAGCGCATCACCCAGCTCCGACTCCACTCAGCCACACGTCCACCACCTCACGCACGCACGCAAGCAAAACATAAACTCGAACTCGCACGAGATTAATTCATGAAAGAAGCAGGAAGAGAGACAGAAGGGGGTGCTAGTAGATACAAGTGATACACGAGCGTAATGGGTGAATGAAGGTGCGTTGCTGCCACATGCAGGCGTGCGTTGCTGCTACATATGCAGGGCGTACGTGGAGGTAGACGTCGGGCGGCGTAGGTGAGATCATGCAAATAATGTGAAGGCGTGGGGGGGATATGATATCGAGGTAGGCGGGACTGATGCGTGAGCATGATTGATACCCTCGGGAAGGATTATACATAGCCTGGGGAAGGAATTATACGAGCGCCCGTCCACGAGGCATATCATGTACGTGCGGCGCGAGTGTGTCCATCGAGATCGAATGCGCGTCCGACGTAGGGGACCACTGCGCCTCCTCGTCCGTCTCCTGGGCGTCGCGGTCGTCCTCGAGCCCGTGGTCAGCCGGGTACGCACGCGCATGCCACGCGACGTGCAGCGGGAGGACAAAGTCCGGCGAGGCGGGTCGGAGGCGTTATGAGCGAGTCCGGCGCGTATTCGTGCATCGTTGGGTACTGCGTCGGCGACGTGGAAAGCGGCCCTTCGAGCTTCTCGACGAAGCGCGAAGGCCTATTGACACCAGGGGAGTAGAACGACGACGAGCGCTTGAGCTTCATCTCGGTGTCGGTGCCGAATCCCGACGCGGCGAAGGGCGCGGTGAACGATCCCGTGCCCGACTGCGCGTAGCGCGGGAGGGAGAGGCTGTGCTTCGGCGGAGCTTGGGCTGCGTGTACCCCGTGCCCTTCGTCTTCTCCTTCGACGCAGCGGCGAAGAACCCGCTGGCAGGACGCTGAATCCCCACTCTCCCCAGCCCGCCAAAAGCCCGGCATAATCCTGGCATCGAGGAACGTGTAATTCCGCCGCACGTCCACCGCGAACCCAAAGCCGAAGAACACAATCGCGCAGGCCGGACTCGCCCAGCGCGCGAGCTCGACAGCGATGAAGGAGGAGGGGGGGGAGCGCGGGGCCTGCTTGACGCGGCCGAAGTCGAAGCGCGTGTCGGCGAAGGAGCGCCAGGGGGAGAGGCGGGAGGCGGTGAGGTTGAGGGCGATGATGAGGGCGGCGAGGGGGTCGGTTAGGGCGAGTGCGGAGAGGCGGAGGTAGCACGAGAGGGTGAGACCGGGCAGGGAGGTGGGAGAGAGGAATTGGGTGAAGGAGGCGCGTCGGGGAGAGACGACGCGCAGGGAGAGGACTGCGGTGAGGTGTAAGTGCCAAGATATAAAAGGGAGGGAGGAACGCACCACAGTAGGCGGCGGAGATGAGACCGATGAGGAGGGGCCACATGGAGGAGATGAAGTACGTGGGGAGTGAGTTGTAGAGGTCGGGGTAGCACCCGATGTCCTCGAAGACGTTGAAGCGGTGCCCCTGCACGATGTACTGCGCTGCGCCGTACAGCAGCAGGAAGAGTCCGCAGATAAGTGAGTCGATCAGGACTGCGCGGCATTCTGGGGAGTGGTATTAGCACACTGAAACAAGGGGGAGGGGAGGAAGAAGCACACCTGGGCAGGGGTGTTACGACGGCGCGCACGGACGCGATGTGGTACAGGCGGCGATTGATGCAGTGGCCCGGCGTGCAGGCCAGCGGCCGCACACATCATGATGCGGATGGCTGGAGCGTACACCCATAAGTGTCTGGAAAGCGAATGGGTAGACACAAGGACGCACAGATCTCACACCACGCCGGTGCGAAGTTGAGGGTATAATGTATTCCCCGCCCAATTGCCGCCCACACAAGGGAGTTGACGACTCGGAACTGATTGAGGCGCGAGATTCACGCCACTTCCCATGGCACGGGAAGCACGAGGGTGAAGATGAGAAGCGATTCTCGCTAAGCTCACGAATGACTTGAGAGGCGAAAAGACAAAGCAATCGGAGTTTGAAATCTTTGATTGATTGATCGATAGTCCCAGTCGGGCTCTCATCGATCCCATCACTCTTATTGTGCGTGGGTTCGATTCTCGATTGACGCATAGGTACTGGTAGGCATCGCGTATCTCGTAAATTACTCTGCTAATTGAAACCTGCAGTGGTAATGTTTTTTCAGCGCCGCTCACTTGGGTGTAACGATCGGCGCGTGTTATCGGCGGAAAACAGGTTACGAACGATAGAGGCTTGTTGTTTTCGCGCTGTCACTCGCAAGCAAGGCACCTTCCGACCCGCATCACTTTATTGTGTGAGGGATCGATTCGGGACGCGTCAAGGGACGCGTGGACCAAGTCTTCTGGTGGGGATCATAACGTTATAACCATGAGCGCTTATTCTTGCCGGTGCCATATGACTGTCTTGTCGCGTCTGCACGAGGCTGGGCATGTCTTCGATGCTGTGGATATCGCTGAGACCCGTTATTACACAGAGTCCTTTCCTGACTCTTCGGTGCCTACCACATCGGACTTCAACCCAGTTTCTTTTTGACAGACTGCGAAGAGGTCAGTACAAGAACTGTACTGCTTGAAGTCCACTGTGGACTAAAATAGCTCCGATGACAGTGACGCGCACGGCCTCACTCAGAAGCGCCAAGGCTGTTCTTCTCCACAGCATCTCGCTTGCATCCCACCTTCACGGCAGACATCGCCTCACTCAAAAGACGCCAAGGCTGTTCTTTTCCACAACATCTCGCTTGCATCCCACCTTCATGGCAGATATCGTCGGGCTCGTCGCTAGCGTCCTCCAGCTTCTCGACACCGTATCGAAGGCTCGAGACTACATACAAGATTTCCGCAATGCGCCTAAAGATCAGCAAGATCTCCTTCTTGAAATCACTCATCTCCGCCCGCTCCTGCAGCAGGTTGACAAGCGAATGCAGGGAGACTCATCTGCGTGGGCCGACGCATTGCAGGAGTTCAAAGGGCCGCTTACCCGATTGAACACGATAATAGAGGAGTTGACTAAAAACCTCACCCCGGACGGTATTTCGAAGGCGGCTGGTCGACGGTTGGCATGGCCCTTGTGGGGAAAGAAAGATGTGGAGGAAGGATTTAGGATGATCGAGCGATTAAAGACCCTGCTCAATTCTTGGGTGGCAATGGGAATCTTGTCAGTCCATCTTTCTTTCCTCACACACCGTTCTGATGCGCATCAGGGACTCCACCCAAGGCAGGTTGGCTATGTACCCAAGCGATCTTTACTGACAGGACTGGGTGCAGATATCGCAGCTGCTCTCGAGGAAGCCGCCGGAGAGCAACGTTTGGACCATCAGTGTGAGTGAACCAACGTAAAATGCGATCTTTAACTGATTTCCGGCTCAGACATCATCAGGAGCCTCAAAAATTCTGCCCGAGAAAATGAACAAGCCCATGACCGTGAATTGCTCGATTGATATCTGCGCTCTAGTCACTGAATCCCCGAAACAGATATGATCTCCGCTCTAACAGAGGCGACGGAAGAACAGCGGATTGATCATAACTGTAAGATTCGATCAGCAAAACTCAATCCGGAGCTCATGGCACCGATAGATATCTTCACATCTGTGAGAGATTTAGCGCGGAAACAAACTTGCTACCACGAAGGTACGTGGCTACGGATCCGCAATTTTGTGAACTCATATCCCAACAGCTGCAGAGAGGGACCGAATAATAGAGTGGTATTCACCGCTCAACTTTTTCCTGCGACAGGCAGATATATTCAACAGCCGCCAACCGGGGACAGGTCAATGGCTATTGGAACACGATTTATTCAAGAATTGGAAGTGGGGGACCAACAATAGGATATGGCTTCGTGGGATGCGTACGTGTTCGGTAAGTTTCGCAAACGCACTTTTAACAAATACGGGATAGCTGGTGCCGGAAAAACTGTGCTCGTGTGTGTACATACTTATTGATCTTTTCATAAGTATGCTAATTCAGGGACAGTTCAATAATCGTTGATAATTTGCGGACGCAACTGGAGACTGATAACATCGGTGTCGCAGTTATCTATCTCAATCACAAGGAGAGCAACGCACACTCTCCGTCAAATCTCTTGGTCAGTCTTTGGAGACAGCTTGTCTTGAGAAAGCCCATTGGTTCAAAGGTGTATGAGCTATACGCCAAACACCGCGAGCCACGCACAAGACCATCACCGGCTGAGGCTCACGCCGTTCTTTGTTCCGTCATTCGAGAATACTCCAAAGTTTTCATTCTCGTCGATGCGCTGGATGAATATCCAGAAGCACAACGTGATGCTCTCCTCTGGCACCTCTCCGTGTTGGGACCATGCGTCAATCTACTGGTAACCTCCCGACCTCACATTATCATCAACCATATCACTTCATTTGAAACGCTGGAAATTCGAGCGAGAGAGGTCGACATTCGGAAATACCTCGAAGGCCAAATTATGAAGTCTCCTCGCCTTTCCAAACACATTCAAAACTCTCCAGACTTGCGAGAGGCCATGGAGGCAAGGATTGTACAGCGCAGTGACGGAATGTGCGTATCAACTTCATCTGTTATAAACCCGACTAATGGAGGTCTAGGTTTCTACTCGCGAAGTTGCATATCGATTCTCTCGCAACTAAGCTCACTGTTAGGGGGGTCCGAGATGCCCTGAACAGTCTGCCACAGGACCTGAGTGGCGCCTTTGACGAAGTGGTGCACCGAATTAATTGCCAGGACGAGGAGGAAAAAGCACTTGCCTGGCTCGCGCTATCCTGGGTGACGAATGTGCGACGACCACTGGAGCCTTCTGAGTTCAAGGTGGCTCTTTCCGTTGAGGAGGGCGCCACCGAGCTCAACGCAGAAAATCTCCTGGACACGGAGACCATCTTATCCGTCTGCGCAGGGCTGGTTATAATCAATGAGGAGGATAATAAAGTTCGCCTCATTCATTATACCATACAGGACTACTTGAAGCGGATACTAGATCAAGAATTCCCTCGTGCCCGCAGTAAAATTACAGCGACATGCATCACATACCTCTTGTTCGACACATTCCCCAGACGAAATATCGGAAACGCACTTTGCAAACACCTCTGCTCGACAAACCCGCTGCTGGAATACGCCGTGAATTACACTCTAATTCATGCCCGCGGACAGCCCGAACGCGACATCAAGGAAACCGTTATATCGTTCCTGGACCAATGTTCTGGATGGGTGGAGCTATGGAATTTGTCGCATCGCTTGGAGCGGATACCAACCTCGGGGACACGAGTGTGGATTGCTGTGTTCTTTGACTTGCGGCAAAATCACGGAATGTTTGATACGCGACGAGGTGGTTGAAAGCCATGCCGTGTATATGGCCCTTGTACGAGGACACACGAAAGTGACTCATATTCTCGTCGGAAAGCGCTCCTACCTCCAGGCCCTGGGTGAATATTATGGCTCCGCATTACAGTTCGCCATATCGAAGAACGATAAAGAAACTGTTCGCTTGCTCCTCGCACATATTATCGATTTCGATGCACCCGATCGAGAGTTTTCGACAGCAATATCGCGGGGAGACCAAGTGATGGTCAGGTTACTCCTCGAGGGTCACCTTCGTACAGCATGGGCCAGAGAAGAGCCTAGCGCGCTGAGGTCCGGGGAGTCAACGCTCTCGAAAAGTTGCGGCGAGATCGCCCGGCTTCTCAGTGACCATGATATCGATACATCGGTAGACCGTGCTAAAGCAACGGCCGGGCGCGGGGCAGATGTCCAGACAAAGGGATCACAAATTCGATTGATTTCACGTGCTCCCAATAATTCGGCAACCTTCAGGGGTTTGGACAAGACTAACGCCTTGAATGTGGGTAACCTGACTGTGCTACCGGATTCCGGCGGGGGCGAAGTGATGATGAAGTATCTGTCAAAGACGCTGACTACGGCGGTGCGTTACGAGCAGTATCGAGTAATGGACATGAAGCAATTCGGTTCGGCATGTTTTTAATCCAATACATACAGTATGGTACCCAGCTTGCTATCTGTGCCTTTTGTGTTTCTTGCCCCAGAACTAGACTCGTGACCGGAGTGTAAAGTTTTCGAACCCGCGATTTAGTCCCTACAAACACGTTGTCACTACTGTACCATTTCGACCAAAGGTTCAGTGACGGGGGACACCAATATTCTTTTGATGTGTGCAAAAATTGCCTTAAATCGAAACAAAATTTATCGGTCTTCTCGGCTGAACTTTTTTCTAAAAATAGTGAACCTTTGGTCGAAATAGTACAGTAGTATTATGGAGCTTTGACCAGTCTGCACAGTGATCCCCAGCGAATATCACTTATGCCGGAGTCTGCCCAGATCCGCTCTAATCTGCCCACCCAAAGTATGGCAGACGAGAGCAGATCTGGGCAGAGAAATGAGCCTATGGCATATGAGCATTTGAGCTCAACCTGCTGTCATCTGCCTCGCTCGACCCGATCTATGCTCAAAACTGTCGTAGGCTGCTCATATATGACCCGGGTATTTCTCTGCTTCTTTGGCTTCATATTCCTTGGAAATCCATATTTATTTACTAACTACGACATGCTGTGCATAAGTAATTGCCCTCCGGCTCAGCCTGGCTGGCCAGTCTCCATTCGGCGGCGGCGGCGTGCAGCGGTCGGAAGTACAGATTCTGTTGCATATGTGGGCGTGTAAAGGCAGTTGTCTGATGGAAGAGTAAATATATGCGTGTTTGATTCGAGGAAAGAAACTCACCAGACATGCAATAGCTCTACGACACTCACCGTATCGATACACAGCTAGTAAGGAGGTGTCAGCACGCTCCTAAAAGTAAAATGAGCAAGCACGCACTTGGTGTTGCTGGCGGCGTCTGTTGCTGCGGTTGCCATTCTTCCCTGTGTCGGCTACAGCGGCGGGGACGCGAATGAAGGACTGGAGTTGATGATCGCAATAGCACTGTAAGAATTTAGAAAATACCGGGGAAAGAGGGGAAGCAACGACGCACAAAGATGTCGAATGCCGTGCCGCCACAGCACCTAAGCCGCCACAGCCGGCGCGGTCTGCGATCATCGTCCAATTGCGAGGTGGGCAGTCGTTCTAATGTGCACAGAATATTTCAGCGCGAGCATAATGAGCGCTTCGCAGACGTCGGGAATCAAAGACCGTATGCACCAGATCGTGATGCGCAGAAGACTCTTGGAGGCTTTGAAAGGAGAGCAAGAGCTATAAAATATCGAAAGTGATAGTCAACGAGCAGACAGAGAGAAGCCAGAATAGAATACGCGTCAAAAAACCCAATTGTTACGACTTGGTCGCGTCTGTTGTCGATTTGTTGCCATATTATCTTGAGGGCCGTGTGTAATCGGTTACAGGAAGCATAGGGAGGTGGCCGCATGCGAAGGTAACGGGCAAGGGCGGGCGGAGGGGAGGGGGGGATGTAATAATATTAGCTCCTCTTAAGTTCCGGGCGGTTCGACCGAATTTCGAACTCAAGTTCGCCCGGAACTTAAGTTCCGCGCCCATGGCGCGCCAGCCTGCGCCGTGGGCATGCTCACCCTACCCTCCTCCCCCACTCAAAACTTAAGTCCCGTGCCACCTAAGTTCGGCCTACAACTGGAGCCCTATTGAAGAACTCAAGTCCTAATTACATAGCTATATGTCGTATACTAGTATGAATAGAACTTGAGTTTCATACCACTTAAGTCCTTGACCACTTAAGTGCCACCCGTGAACTTAAGTGTGTACGATGAGACAGCGCAGGGCACTCCAAAAAATCTTGTATGCCCTGTGTATGCCCTGATTCATAATCAATAAACCATGTACTTGCACGTGTACTTGCACGCACCATTTCGTCCATCCACTTGAAGACTCCGTTGTTTCACTTGTCGATCTTGATGAGTCGAAGGTCGCAGGCCTGAGAAAAAATCCCCCGTCGCAGAGATGCGGAAGCCGGCGTGTCTGCCGAGAGCGCGTTGAATGTGCAGAAACCTGTGTTGGGCCCGGGGAGCGACATGTGCCCATAGAACGTCGGGTAGCAGTGCATGTGCTCTGGCGTATATTTCAGCATGCGTATCCGTATCGAGTCATCATCAAGGGAATATATAGGCACCCTTTGGAAGCGCCGCCAACCTAGGGAGAAGATGAGGGGGTCGTTGGTCTTGAGTGTCTTGATATACCACCGATGGCGCTTGATGCGGACTTGCACGTACCCGAAGCACGTCTCGGCCAAACCCCGAGCCCCTGCCACACTCGCATCCATCGGTGTTCTGCACAGGGCATAGATAATAGTAAGACACACCGATTCTCCCACTGCTGATTCCTCCTATCTAGACGGCGTCAACGGCGATTCGCGAACGGGGATCCCTTCGGCTAGTGCGAGCGACCTGGGGGCGGGAACCACCCCGGGTGATGGAGAAACTGCGGTCGACGATGGACATTGTATGGTGGCCGACATTGCGTGCGGGTGAGTTGAGCATCAAGCATTGAGCAGGTGGCGGAAAGACAGAGAATGAGTAACACGTGTCATCACAATCAGTGGCATGGCCGGTGCGATGATCATGGCAAAACATCCCACTACACCAACTTCAATTTGGCTCGAACTTCGATGAGCCTTTCAATCACGACCTCTTCTCAACACTTCACGCCCACATATCCTAGACTTACTTTGGATTACTTTCTACAAGCTCAATCGACCTCAGTTCAAAGTTGTGCCGACCGGTGGCACTGTGGTGGTATCTGGTGGTATGCCACCCTATTCATTCACAAAATGCTATCAGGAACTAATGATGCGACCCACAAGTCCACGAATCGGTTATCCCTACTAAAGGTGAGTTTTCTGTGCTGCTTCCTTTGTCGTCCCTCAATATTTATATGATTTGCCCTTCAAAGGATTCTTCCAGAGGTGCGAAACTCAAGTTTGGGTAGAACTCAAGACGTAACAGAAGACTTCAGTTACGAATGACTTATGTAAGTTGGGGTTCCATATAACTCAAGTCCTCGGACCGAACTTAAGAACCGGCCGCCACTTGGGTTGCGCGGGACTTAAGTTCTTGCTCCTCTAGATAAATGTATGATGCTACTTATATGAATGTCCTTTTTCCAACTCAAGTCGTGCCAACTTAAGTTCTAGTTTACGCCTACCAAGGTATGTATATTCACTAGATATTTACAGGCTCTACAGGACTTAAGATGTATGGGAACTTGAGTTCGAAATTCGGTCGAACCGCCTGGAACTTAAGAGGAGCTAATAAAGTATTTGACCAACCACAAATCACTCTCGCACCAGAGGCTGCCATTTCCAACTGAACTATCCGATGCTCACCCCTTGCAAATATAATATTAGCGGGGTTTGAAAACAATTGTAGGGACTCGAGACCCACTTGGTGTGAGGTTTTGATATATATATATGACCAATATAATGACCCAGATAAAGGATCCAATATGAACTTCAGGCGCCAACCCAGACTTCAACGAAGGAGGAGGTTGAATGTTGAATATGTCCCATGAGACGAGGACCTGACATGACCTTCACAGTGAATACAAATGTGTTAAGCCAGGACCTACCACAGGGGAAAGACGAATACATGCATTGTACTGGTATTCCTCACAACACAGGAGAATGCAAAAACAATGATCATAGCAATTCAAGTTGAGCGCTGCACAGCATGGAGTAAATCCAATATGTAGGATGCAGTCTATGAAACTCAGCCGTTGATAGTACGGAACGGGATAAAAATTCCATTCTGAACTGCTCATATTACCTCGGAGTGCCAGGAACAATCTGGTCAAACCATACTACCTGAACAATCAACAGCCTCGCACTGCTACACAGAGAAAACTATGGAGCTAAGGTTAAGCGCAGCAGAAAGTGATTTAATGCCGGCATCAGCAAAAATGCAGTGGAATGATCCAAGGTAGTTGGTGCGTCGAATGTCGACTGATGGGGGAATGGAACACAGAGAAAATGTGACAAAGGACCTCGAAAATCAAACACATTACACATCTGGAAGCATGCCTGGTGGTCATGTGGTAGGAAAGAAAAACATGGGATAGGTGCTGAGATTGTGATGTACAACCGCCACTGACAGATGTTGCACATTTGGTGCTCGAACGTTAACATCACACTACTACATAAAACAATGGCCGTTCCTGTGCTCCCTAGCTCATACATACATCCATGAAGTCAAAGCAAGAAGACGAGCACAGTGCCTCATATAGACTCCAGAATTGCGCCGATTCCATCTAAGATCACAGTTTTCAAACTTTTGGAATTCATCTTCTCACAAATAATCTTTGAATTTTACCCAGGACCCTTTCCAGACTGTACTACTTATCACTGTCTCCCAGACTGTTATACGCTGCGTGCAAATTCTTGGAGCTATGAAACATCAATCAAATTGATAGTGTGAATCTCGTCTCCTGGCATGGTTTCATTCCTTGGCCCTCGTCATGAACTGAGGCAATTACACCACTGTACGCGTGGTCTTTCTGGGGAGTGCTGTCAATTTCTTTTACAATTCGAGTCGTTGGAACCCAGTGCAGTAACTTTGCAAGTCATGGCAAATTACTGCGTGTTCAATCAGAATGCCGCGCACAAAAACATAGGATCTCATTGAGGCCCGAAGGATTAATTGAAGGGCAGAGTGGAAATGTACTTTTTCAAACCCCAGTATGATCCCAATTTCATGTAGATCATGAGCAGAGGCTCGTAAAGAGGGAGGGCCACTGGCGCGCATTGACGCGGCGGTGGCTGTGTTGACGCGGCAGCAACACGCATTGACGCGGCACTGGCGCGCACTGACGCGGCACCGGCGCGCACTGACGCGGCAGCGGCGCGGACCGGCGCGGAGAATGACGCGGCGTCGACGCGGCAAGAACATATTGATTAGGGTGTTTTGAGGGTTCCAAAATATGTCTGAATGGGTAGTAATATGCTGTGAAGCAAGTTGGAGTTTGAGGGCTTAATAGACAGTGACCTGGCCCTCGACTGCCAGGATTTTGCACCGAAGTCCTCAGTTTTAGAAGGATATTCACTGGGCTATTAATATCTACTCATAGAGATACTACCTACGATATATTCTGAGCTGTCTTCAATCTGTGGAACACCTGGTAAAAGGTTTAAAATTGCCGCGTCAACGCCGCGCCGGTCCGCGCCACTGCCGCGTCAGTGCGCGTCAGTGCGCGCCTGCCGCGTCAATTTCCCCGGACCGGTCGGGGATGTCCACGAGGATGGGCGCGGGCGGTATTTCTGGCTAGGATTCCGGGGTCGCGCACATTTTTTGCCGCTGGGGTGCAGCTCTGGTGCTCCCAGACGGATGGATGATGCCGATGACTGGGAGGAATACGCGGAACCTCCACAATCCACGAAATCTACGATCCTGGAAGTGGGGATTCCGGTGTTATACGTTTCGACCAACGAATCGCCAGGCGCGTCTCGGGAGAGATCAATGGATGCTCAATGACCTATAACGGATCACCTGGAAGTGATGGCGCATTTCGACGCGGTTGTGGTCGTTCAATAAATAAAAGCAGATCATGAAATATGAACTAGCCCCGAATCGAGTGTTCCACTTCGACCTACGGAGTGATTCTTTTCAAGTCCCTTCTTTCCACCCAAAGAAACCATTTTCTGACCCCATAACATCATGATCGGACTCGAGATGGAGTGATTTCATTTCTCCTCCAACAATACTGGACGCGTGTGCGGTTGAGGGCTTTGTCGACGAGGGAGAGTTGAGATTTGGTTGAGATGTCCCCATCGCGCTGGAGTTGCTGATTGATTGGTCATCAGTGATTGCAGCAGCCTTCCTCCTCTCCTCAGCTTCGCCCTTCCACAACTTCCACTCCTTTGGCTCAATTCTCACCTTGGTTGTGGTCTGGCACCCAGTGATCAAAAATATTCGGAAGATCGGTGAATGGCACCAGTCTCCAGAGCGACTACACAGCCGAACGCTAACGGAAGCGCCCCCCATCGACGCAACAGCGTCACGTCAGCGTGTTCTTCTGCGTTGCGTTCCTCCCAGTACGAATCAGTGTGTGATGCGTGAGCGCCTCCCAGGTACATTGCAATCATGGGCGCGTATTCTCGCCGGTGCCATGTCAAATGAGGCTGTGCATGCCTTCTATGCTGTGGGCATCGCTGAGACCTGTTATTCCATAGATTTTTGTTCTGACTCTTCGTGGCCTACCAGGAAATGAGATTTGCCCACGTTCTTTTTGACAGACTGCGACGAGGTCAGGAGTTGTACTGCTGAAGTCGGCGATGGACCAAAATAGCCCCAATGACAGCGACGCGCACTGCCTCACTCAAAAGACGCCAAGGCTGTTCTTCTCCACAGCATCTCGCTTGCATCCCACCTTCATGGCAGACATCGTCGGCCTCGTCGCTAGTGTCCTCCAGCTGCTCGACACCGTGTCGAAGGCTCGGGACTACATACAACATTTCCGCAACGCGCCTAAAGATCAGCAAGACCTCCTTCTTGAAATCACGTATCTACAGCCGCTTCTGCAGGAGGTTGAAAAGCGAATCCAAGGAGACTCGTCTGTGCGGGCCGACGCATTGCAGGAGTTCAAAGAGCCGCTTACCCGATTGAACACGATAATGCAGCAGTTGACCAAAAAGGTCACCCCGGCCGGTATTTCGAAGGCGATTGGTCAACGGTTGGCGTGGCCCTTGTGGGGAAAGAAAGATGTGGAGGAAGGATTGCAGACGGTCGAGCGGTTGAAGACCCTGCTCAATTCTTGGGTGGGAATGGGTATTTTGTCAGTCCACCTTTCCTTTCCCCACACACCCTTCTGACGCGCATCAGGGACTCCACCCAAGGCAGGCTCGCGATGCATCTAAGTGGCCTACTTATACTGATAAAAAATTGAGCAGATATCGCATCTGCTTTGGAGGAAGTTGCTGAGGAGCAACGCCTGGCCCATCAGTGTGAGTGAACCAACGTAAAATGTACAACGCATTTTTGTACTGATTTCCGGCTCAGACGCAATGAGGAGCTTCAGATATTCTGCCCGAGAAAATGAACAGGCACATTCCCGTATGAGTTGTTCAGTGTAACCCAATCCGAAGCTCATGACAGGGTAGATATCTCCCAATCTGTGAGAGATGTTGCCAGGAAACAAGAGTGTGCGTGGCTACGGACCGATCCCCACTATTGGAAACTCATATCACAACAGCTGTAGAGAGGGACCGAATAATAGAGTGGTATTCACCGCTCAACTTTTTCCCACGTCAAGCAGATATATTCAACAGCCGCCAACCGGGAACTGGCCGGTGGCTGTTGGAACATGATGTATTCAAGAAATGGAAGTCGGGGACGAATAATAGGATATGGTGTCGTGGGATGCGTATGTGTTCGACACCTTTCACAACGCCACTTTTAAAGAATAAAGCATAGCTGGTGCCGGAAAAACTGTGCTTGTGTGCGTATTGCATACTGATTGATCTTTTCATAAGTACGTTAATTCAGGGATAGCTCAATAGTCGTTGATAATCTGCGGACGCAACTAGAGACCGATAACATTGGTGTGGCAGTGATCTATCTCAATCACAAGGAGAGTGATGCACACTCTCCCTCCAAGCTCTTGGCCAGCCTTTGGAGACAGCTCATCTTGAGAAAACCTATTGGATTAAATGTACACAAGCTGTACGAGAAACACCGCGAGTCACGCACGAGACCATCACCAGCTGAGGATCACGCCGTCCTTCATTCCACCATTGCAGACTACTCCCAAGTTTTTATTCTCGTCGATGCGCTGGATGAATATCCAGATGACGATCTACTGCAGCACCTCTACGATTTGGGACCAAGGGTCAATCTCCTGGTGACCTCCCGTTACATTCCCATCAACCATATCACTTCATTTGAAAAACTGGAAATTCGAGCGAGAGAGGTCGACATTCGGACATATCTCGAAGGCCGAATTATGAAGTCTCCACGGCTTTCCAAACACATTCAAAACTCTCCAGACTTGCGAGAGGCCATGGAGGCAAGGATTGTACAGCGTAGCGACGGAATGTACGTATCAACTTCCATGCTTATAAACCCAACTAATGACATTTAGGTTTCTACTCGCAAAGTTGCATATTGATTCTCTCGCAACTAAGCTTACTGTTAAGGGGGTCCGAGAAGCCCTAAACAGTCTGCCACAGAACCTGAGTGGCGCCTTTGACGAAGTGGTGTACCGAATAAATCGCCAGGACGAGGAGGAGAAAGCACTTGCCTGGCTCGCGCTATCCTGGGTGGCGAATGCGCGACGACCATTGGAGCCTTCTGAGCTCAGGGTGGCCCTTGCCGTTGAGGAGGGCGCCACAAAGCTCAACACGGAGGATCTCCCGGACACGGAGACGATCTTATCCGTCTGCGCAGGGCTGGTCGTAATCAATGAGGAGGACAATAAAGTTCGCCTCATTCATTACACCATACAAGGCTACTTGGAGCGGATACAAGACCAAGAATTCCCTCGTGCCCACAGTAAAATTACAGCGACATGCATCACATACCTCCTCTTCGACACTTTCCCCAGACATTATATCGGGGCCGCACGTTGCAAATACCTCCTCTCGACGTACCCGCTGCTGGAGTATGCCGTGAATTACACTCTAATTCATGCCCAGGGACAGCCTGAATGCGGCATCAAGGAAACCATTATATCTTTCCTGGACCAATGTTCTGGATGGGTGGACTTATGGAACTGGTCGCATCGCTTGGACCGGATACCAACCTCGGGAACCAGAGTGTGGATTGCGGCATTCTTTGACTTGCGCCAAATCACGGAATGTTTGATACGCGACGAGATGGTTGAAAGCCATGCCGTGTATATGGCCCTTGTACGAGGACACACGGAGGTGGCTCTTATTCTGGTCGGAAAACGCTCTTACCTCCAGGCCCTGGGTGAATATTATGGCTCCGCATTACAGTTCGCCATCTTGAAGAACGACACAGAAACTGTTCGCTTGCTCCTCGCGCATATCGTCGATCTCAATGCACCCAATGAAACAGCACTGCAGAGAGCAGTGTTGAAAGGAGATCGAACGATGGTCAGGCTGTTCCTCAACAATGAAATTAACATAATATGGGCCAGTGAAGACCTCGGCGCACTGAGGTCACGGTTATTGGCGAGTTGCGACGAGCTCGCCCGAGTTCTCATTGGCAATATCCCATTCGATACAAGCGGATGGAGTTCAAAGAGGCTCGAATCAGCACCATTAGAAGGCCGTGAATTGACTGCCCAGAGTGGGGAAGGTGGAAAGGCAATGACCAACACGGGAGGGGAGAGATTTAGCAGCAGTGCAAGCCGATTCCCACGTGTACCCCGTAACTCGCAAAACCCCGCGGGCGGGTGGGGCCAGACTACCACGTCGAATGTGGATAACCTACCTCTGTTACCGCCTTCCGCGATGGGATATCTTGCAACCACGCTGCGTAACATGGAGCAAGGGCAATATGGCGAACGTCAAGCTAGTCAAACAGCTTGGATTAGCAAACGAGCCACGAATATCTAGAGAGCGAAAGACAATGGAGGGTGAAGAGGAACGAAACTGTTTGGGTTCAGTTAACAGTGCAACTTCGATAGGCCTGCGACTCTAAGCACTGGCAGAATGCAGTTCAATAAATGAGATCCTTTTTTTTTGTAGTTGAACTTGAGGGTTTTGTGCACGACAGCCAGCCTAGCAGATGCGGGTTCTAGCAGGCTGCGTGGACTCCAGTCCTGGAAGGAAATTCAGAGGAATACCGACTGCCGTAATATCAATTTGAGGTAGGAGAAACTGACTAGATATCCTCTCGACCAGTCTGCCTACGGGATGTAGCGCCAATTTCTTGATAAACTGATAACTCTCCAAATTTTTGACATACTTGTCGGATTCACCCGGACTTTACCATCGCTGCGCATTCATATCATACAATGCGCTCGCTCACCCTGTCTTGTCTTTATCTGGGGCTCTCGCAACTACGGTAGTCTACTTTATCCTGCCGTGCGGGACTCTGAACTTCACGCTATGAATATGCTCACCGTACTTATTGTGCTGTATGACCTGAACTGACGAGAGATTTTCAATTAATCGTCAAACAGTTTGGTCGTTCAATATTTTGGGATGGACATCAGAGTATGAAGTAATCGTGACCTCCCGAACAGAGTGTTTCACTCGCAATTCAAGTTGGGGAATGATGCACCCTCATGGAATGCGGACGCATGAAACCCCATCTATCCTATTCACGTTCTACAGATGCATTTTGCCTTACTATATGGCGCTGGGAACCTGGCCACCTTAGGGGTTTTGGCCCAATTCCGGTATTCCACGGGGACTTTTCCAAGGTCTGTGGGCCCTGGGCGATAGGCGTGCATCTTTTGAAGAGATTGAGCATACTTGGGATAAGTTTGGTGGCATTTTGAGTGCCCAACGAATTTATTTTTGTTGGATTTCCCGAAAGGGTAATGTCGGGGTACCTGGCCACCGTAAAAAACCCATTGCTGCCGGCCAATGGGGGCGCGCACCGTTGACCATAATGTACATGGGCTCCAAATGATGTATTCCAGACGCTTATATTGTACATTGGACCTCACAAAACTGCAGTACCAGAGTCGTCCCATGAGAACTGTGAGTGGCGGGATCCACACTGTGAGCTAAGTGAGGGAGTTGCGCCAGCGGTATGGCGCCGTTGGCCAAAATAAGTTATAGGAGGGTTCATTGGAAGCCGATGGACCCACCTGGACCCAGATCCCTACTTCCGAGGCATGCTGCCGAGAACCCGACATTTAATCTTTTTTCTAGTGTCGAAAGCGTGATTTTCTACTTGTACTGACATCAAGGGAGACAGGGCGTTATTAGCATGGTGAGCTATTGAGAATATGAAATTTTTATCTATCTTAATGGTTCATGCAAGGCGCTGGAATCGTAGTCTTGAAGACCACATTGGTATCTCGAATCGAAGACTGCAGGTGTCGAGTTAGAGTTCCAATTGTGTTGGTGGATTCTGAAGTAAATAAAAAGATTTACGCGGTGAGCTACATGCCCAGATGGAAGCCAAAGGTTGTAGCAGAAGAAGTAGCCCCCAAAGTCCTGTCAAGTATTGGTTGAGAAACAGGTGAGGCGGTCGCTCGGAGTTAGGAAATTGATTTTCTCACCCTGCGGACCGCAATCAACCCGGGCACAGCTTTGGATCAACTCATCACTTTGTATAGGTGTCCTTTTCGGACTTTAATCATGATTTTGTTTTTGTGATGCAGATTTTAGTTTTGGGTCATGATCATCGTGGTCAATCTCAGAAGCAAAAGGTCCATGTAATGGCCCTCGAAATCGAAATGTGATAACCCGAACCAAGTTATCCAAAACGAAAACGAAAACCTCGAAGCGAAACTGAAAATCACGATCAAATCATGATGGCAAATCTTGATTTCGCACGGTAGATTCTCGTTTTCGTTTTTCGCGATCTTGTTTTCGAAGCGAATGATGGGATCAACGACTGAGTGATGGCCTCAGCCTGCCGCCTTACCGCTCTGTACCGAAGGCCAACCTGAGGAGACCAATCTGATAGGAACATTGAAGCCGATCTTTCAAAAAGTAATGTGTGAGTATAGCATTTGGCCTTTTCAGAAGGGCCCGCAGAACATCCTCAACTACTTCAATGCATCCCTTGCCATAGTTGCTAGGTTTAAAGCCCCAGATGATTGTATTTGACTTGAGAAGTTCAAGGACAATGATAGATGCATCTTCACTTCAATTCTGAAAATTCGTGAGGGGGCAGACCAAAATCTCCCCTATGGATACTTCCATCTCAACTACACTCATGCCGGCACAGTGATGGCCGTCATGAAAAATTGATGCCAACACTGGCTTTCGCCGGGTCACATATAAAGGTTCTGAGGTGGCGGTTAACTGCGTATTCGCGATACGAATCGATTCAGCATATCCCCGAGGTGAACGGCCCAGATTTGAGATCAGGGCAGCTGTCCTGGTCCAAACCATCAAAAAAGTGCCAAAAAAGGGAAAAAATTGAGTCGCGCCCTAAGTTCTGCAAAGAGCTGTAAGACCTTTCTCTCAATTTTGATTTGGGTACTAATTTATATGAATTCAGGTAACATTTCGACCTAGGTCGAGATATTTCTTTATTGGGTGTGAATGGCAAAACGAGGACAATGGTCGGACTCTGAAAACGCACCTTCCTAATCGGGACATTTTGTGATCTTTTGCATTAATATTGTCCGTCCTGTGTTGGAGGTAATGGAGTAAAAGGGTCGGGAGCATGAACCCCGCCGATACCGTTATTATTGGAGTATATGTGCTGTACAGAGCTATAGAGTGGGCGAATTCGAGACGAAGAAAAAAACCATGTACATACGACCGAGGGCGAGCCGCGGGGAAATACAGTATGACGTTAAATTGGCCCCTCGTCCCGAACTAACGTCAGTAAATTCTCATGGGTTCCCAACTTGAAAACGACTCGCAACGAAATTGGTATTTGATGCCAGAATTGATCCCATCATTGTGCTGGCGGTACACCCAGGAATTCACCCTCATAGATCTCTGCAAGGCATGAATGACTTCGGATTAATTTCAAATGTCCTGAATGCATCACTGGGCCCTTCTACGGTAGGATATTCGCTAATGGGTGACGCATTCGTGGAAAAGGCTCTACTTAAGTTGTCCTCGTCTTTTTCGCGTTATTAAGTGACCCTCGATGTTAAATTACAACTGTATATGCTTGGGAGAATATTTCATCTCCTCCCTACCTCGGAATCCGATAAACCTGGGTAACTTCTCTTTATGCATTTCGCCACAATTCCGCCATCAGTGTTGCGATCAATACTATCACTACCGACGAACTTCAACCAACCAAAGTCCCCAGAGATACACCAAGGTGGGACTTGTGGCCAAAATTCATTGAAAGCATCAGACCATAACTGTATTTCTTCGGAACAATGCCACCAGTTTGATAGTTCAGTACGCAAAATCGCGCCAAATGTTTTCTGCACAGTATATGCGCCATACGACTAGGTAAGTTGGGAGCTTCGGGGCTACTAGTACAAGCAGCTGCAAGCATAAATGAGGTTGTCTTTCATCACCCTGAAAATATAGCCTAACTCTTTGCACAGGAATGACATCACTGAGGGCAGGAGAACGGGGCCCATAAGAAGTCTAGTTGAGACTTCTGTTCAAAGTGTAAATTAATTTGGCAGTTTTGGTCGCTCAATATATTGGAACGGAGATCAGAGCATGAAACAAGCATGGCCGCCCCATGCGGTGTTTCACTCGCAATTAACTCTGGCATGTGGACGTCCCCACTTTCATTTTTTTCGCCCTTGCCATATCAGTTGTCTCTCGGTACAGGGATTTACAAACCCCTCCTTCAACGATCCTGTCGGAAAAAATAGTTCACCGAAAGTCGTGCATATTTTCGGGTGCTGGGGATAGATCTGCAGCCCACCAGCAGAATGCACGATATAATCTAATCCTTGGAGAGGCTAGTGAAGGCGGTCAACTGTCACCATGTCAGCCAGCCCCTTGGCAAACACCAACGAATCCGACGCCGGACGAAATACGACCCTACCCGGGCGCCGGTCGGTGAACGCAAACCAGCAGGCAGCGGGATTCTCGTTGAGGCTTTGATACGCGAGGTATGAGTGTGCCAATGGTGTATATCTACGAGACTAAGTAAGTCAACTTGAATGTAGAACTCCGGAGTTAGAGGTGGATTCCTCCGGCCCTCGGCCCAAAGGTACACGAGGAGATATAAATATAAATATGGGTTGTCCGAGTCTACGGACGACACTGCGAGGAATGTAGGAACTTAGGCCGGTGAGAGAATAATGTAGGAAGTTCCGAGTCCCAGATCCGCAGTCCGCGAAATTCAGCGGGAGTGAGGAAAGTCGGACCGGGCAATGATAGGATTCGGACAAAGGTACATACAGTGGGAGGTAGGAGATAATCATATGTAGTAATCGTGCATGTGGAGAGTAAGGAGCGTGGATGGTGGGGCAGACGCATAAACATACCGCACGCCTTGCTCGCAAGGCGCCAGGGAGCAAGGGGTGTCTGCAGGTCGCAGGTGCTGTGCCAGGAAGCGAGCGGGGACAAGAACGGGGAAGGGAGGCGACGTACGGTGGGTGACGGGAACGGGTTGCGGATTGACAGGTGGAGGGACGAAGGGTACGTATAATGGAGTGCGTATCAGCTGCGAGGAAGGATAGAGTTGGATTGAGGAAGGAAACGCACTCGAATGAGGGGAGGAATCCACATCCAGGTTAAGACGACGCTGCAGAGAGTAAGCCAGCGAGCACGGAGGGTATACACGCAAGAGACTTAACCAAGCGCACCACCTCACGCATACACGCACGCAAAACATAAACTTGAACGAGATTAATTCACGAAAGAAGCAGGAAGAGAGACAGAAGGGGGTGCTGGTCGATACAGTATTGGTACAGCGGCAAAGAGGGTGCGTAAGCGTGGAGGATACGTGCAGGCGAGCGCAGGCGCAGGCGTGAAGGAATGGCGGGTAAGGACTATCGCGGCGTAGGCGCAGGTGGGCGTAAAGTAATGCGTCGTATGTAACTCGCAGCTCAAACAACGAGGAGGAGCGCAGGGAGATCACAGCGTCAGCGTCAGCCAGCCGGCGCCCGCGAGCATCACACCAACGCCGCCCCCTCCCTGCGCCCGTATCCATGTGCGGAGGCGTCGGGAACACCTCCATCGAGATGGAATGCGCGTCCGACGCGGGGAACCACTGTGGCTCCCCGTCCGCGTCGTGCTCCCCGTCAACCCCGTGGTCAGCCGGGTATGCGCGCGCATGCCACGCAACGTGCAGCGGGAGGACAAAGTCCGGCGAGGCGGGTGACTCCGACGCCGCCGTCGTTGGCGTTATGGGCGAGTCCGGCGCGTGCTCGTGCGTCATTAGGTACTGCGTCGGCGACGTGGAAGGCGGCCCTTCGAGCTTCTCGACGAACCCCGAAGGCCCGTTGACACCAGGCGAGTAGAACGACGACGACGTCGACGCGGAGTGCTTGAGTTCCACCTCCGTGCCCACGTCCGTACCGAACTCCGACGCGGCGAAGGACGCAGTGAACGAGCCCGTCCCCGACTGCGCGTAGCGCGGGAGGGAGACGGTGTGCTTCGCGGGCGGCTTGGGCTGAGTGTACCCGAGGCCCTTCGAGGTCGAGCCCGATGTCGCGGTGGCAGCGAAGATGCCCGTCGCAGGGCGCTTGACGCCTAGCCTCCCCGCCCCTCTCCAAAATGCGCCTGCGACTCTGGTACCGAGGAGCGCGTAGTTCCGTCTTGCCTCCACCGCGAACCCAAAGAAGCCGAAGAACAAGATCGCGCACGCGGGGCTCGCCCATCTTGTGAGTTCGACGGCGATGAAGGAGGAGCGGGGGGAGCGCGGGACCTGCTTGATACGGCCGAAGTCGAAGTGCATGTCGGCGAAGGAGACCCAAGGAGAGAGGGGGGAGGCGGTGAGATTGAGGGCGATGGTGAGGGCGGCGAGGGGGCCGGTGAGGAGGAGGTCGGTTAGGGCGAGCACGGAGAGCCGGAGGTAGCGCGCGGGGGTGAGGGCGGCGTGCGCGGAGAGGAATTGGGCGAAGGAGGCGCGGCGCGCAGAGAAGGCGTGGAGGGAGAACACTGCCAGCACAAGTGTAAGTTAGCCGGTTACAGGGTAGGAGAGGATGTAAAGGGACGCACCAGAGTAGACGGCAGAGATGAGGCCGATGAGGAGGGGCCACATGGAGGAGATGAAGTACGTGGGGAGCGAGTTGTAAAGGTCGGGGTAGCACCCGATGTCCTCGAAAACGTTGAAGCGGTGGCCCTGCATGATGTACTGCACCGCGACGTACAGCAACGGGAAGAGCCCGCAGATGAACAAGTCGATGAGGACCGCGCGGCGTTTCTGCGTCACAAGCAGGCCATTAGCGATGGGGAGGAGGGGAGGGTAAGAAGCGCACCTCGGCGGGTGTGATGGCCACTGCGCGCACGGAAGCGATGTGGTACAGGCGGCGATTGATGCACAGTGACACGGCAGGCAGACCTAGGGCGGCACCCATGCAGCGTACACCGATAAGTGTCTGGAAAGCGAATGTAAAGGTAAAAGAACGCATAGAGTTCATACCACGCCGGCGCGGAGTTGAAGGTATTCCCCGCCCACACAAGGGAGGATGAACTGATTCAGGCAGTGTATCAGCACGTCAACGGCACGGCCGCGCGAGGGCGAAGATGTCGCTGAGCGGGAAGAGAAAAGACAAGACAATCGGAGTTTGAAACCTTTGATTGATTGATTGATTGATCGATGGTGCTCGCATCACTAAGATAGACCTCAATACCTATCTAATGCTTAGTCATATGTGATGGCGCATTAAAAACTCTTTAATAACTCAACAAGGTCGAAATCAAATATTTTGGTTCGACGTTCTCTTCCAAATATCACATAGTATATGGACAAATATCTTGAGGAATTTAAGTTGAGAATTGCGGGACGAGATAGCTTTTTCGTCGCTTTTGATGGCAAAGCCAAGAGAAGTGATCGGAGCAGAAAAAAGCTATCTAGTCTCTCATCCTTAAACCTAAAATCTCCAGAATATTTTCGAACATAGTATGATACATTTCGAAGAGACTCTCGAACCAAATTTCCCAATTTCGTTCTCGTTCTTGAGGAACGCGCGGCCGATCACTAATGTGACGTCATGTTAGATAGGTATGAATGAGGCCTATCTTATTGTGTGTGGGTTCAATTCCCATCGGACGCAAGGGTCCAAGTCTTCTGGCAGGGATCGTACGCATCGTAATATGTGGTACTTGACTGTGGTTTTTAAGTACTGTCTGGTTTGATTTCACCAAGATTTTACACTCGGCGTTGACTGATTGGTATTACAGCATTGACGCGTTCCACTCCTTCGTCTAGGGCTCTGTTTATAATTGCCCAGCCAATTATAAACAGTTTTTTTAATTTTGGTTTATAAAAACGCTGTTTATGAAGTGTTTACAAGCACTCACCCACACAAGGAGGATAACCAAAAAATCTATGCCAAAACATTGAAAAGGAATGGATAAAATATTTTCAATAACCTTTGCATGTCGGTGGATGAAAACACACAATCGATTCAAAAGTTCTTTAAATAACCTCATTGTGTCTTGGATATCTTTCAGATTCCCTTGAATATGAGAAAGATATTTTAAACAACACAAAGGTCTTTCAGTCCTGAATACGTGGAAGTTATTGTAAATATTTTCTCCCTTTCTTTTGAATGTTGTGGCGTGGATTTTTTGGTTATCCTCCTTGTGCCAAATAAGCCAGGAAGCGAGAATTTGGCAGAAATCTGAGCGGTTTTCGTGCATCCCAGCTCTCAGAAGACTCAAATCCACCGGGGAAATTTGCCGTTCACTGGTTCCGAGCACCGATCTGTGTCCAAGGTGCTATATTAATGCACAACTTCAGGTACCTTGACCTTTATTTCGGCTGTACTGTATTATTACGACCAAGTGTTCATTAATTTCGGAAATTTCACTCACCGGGATGGCCGATAAATTTTCTTTTGAATTATGGCGATTTTTAAAAGCCTCAAAAAAATTGGCCGTCACGCGTCACCTGAACACTTGGTCGGAATAGTACAGTATTGCTGGTCAATCTGGCAAATACTGTATTATTAAATTCAATTCGACAGACACGCGTCACAGGGGGGATTGTCGAATACGAGCTTTGGTTGTTTGTCACGCATCGCAGGGGTAGTTGTCGAATATGTTCGACATTTGACAAAATTCTAAAAATGGCTTTCAGAAGCGAGAACGCCACAAATAAATCCCGTGTGCATCCCCTGCAGCGAAACTGGCCACATATATTGTCTTTTGTAAATTTTGGCTTCATATCAGCCTAAACTCAATAAACTCTCACAAAATTGCTGGGACCATACCCGAGGTGATTAATTTAAACCTGTGTCTGCCTGGATTCCCTTACTTCCACAGAAAACCCCAAACAGCTCTACGATTTCTCGTATCTTAAGGAGATCCCTCGTATCAGATTGTACATGTTTGCCCTTTTCCGACAATCCCCCGTTTACTGGGTTTTTATTTTCGACCTCGCCGATGAGCCGTTCAAGGGCCGTTCAAAAGGGAGAATCTCTTTTGTCTCCCTTCGTTCGCCACCCCCATCATCTATCTTCTCATCGCATCCGAGGTGCATCGCTCTTTCTGTTCATCTTCATTCTCACTGCCGTGCCTTAACCACTGAACTCTCAGTTCCCGAGCCGCCGTTATCGGATGTACTCGACTCATTTTGTTCCGCTCTCCCAGCTCACGGATAAAAGGTGCGCGGATTCACAAAAACACCAACTGTGAGTTCGACAAAGCCGGTCCTTCTGTCTCTTTCTCATGTTTCAACACGCTACCTTCGTAGTTAAACTAATCACCCTGCTTATGACCGCGCGAAACACTCCCCGCCGATCCATTAATAACGGCACGGATGAATTATATAGTGAGTTGCACTCCGTCTCTGATCTTTGCTTTCCGCCTCAGCCATAGAGCTACCGTATTCAGACACATGCTTCCGCAATGTGTATCATGCCCGGTGCGACTTCAGCATCTATTCCATGTAGCCAACTCAATTCCTTTCTAGCAGAAGGTTGCTCTTGAATCTATCATGTCGATGCAGGAGCCTCGTCACGATGCGCTCACTGCAGGATACAATTTCAAGGTGGGCGTACTGTTACTATCCGCTCCGACGTCAATCTGGTATAGCGCCTCGGGCAAACAATATTTCCCAATGACGTGTTCACGAAAGAGTATATCCTGTGAGTTCGATTGAACATAATACCATTCTGCCCGCACGACATCGATCACTAATATAGGCTTCCACAGTTTCTTGCTGCCAAAATCTCAGAGTACGTCGGCTCGGACGTAACAGGGACAACCAAAGTGAGTGAAGACAATAGACGATGTATGCGGTTATCGTCATAAATTTTATAACAAGATCAGTTGGGACGTTCCGGTACGTTCTATTTCATTGTTCATTTGTTGGGTAACGTCCTTGATCCTCTATTGATTGGTACCGTCAACGTTCAACAGGCAGGTCGGTTGAGACAATAGACGATGTATGCGGTTATCGTCATAAATTTTATTGTACAGGGAAACAAGATACAGTCGGGACGTTCAGGTACGTTCTATTTCATTGCTCATTTGTTGGGTAACGTCCTTGATCCTCTATCGATAGGTACCGTCAACGTTCAACATGCAGGTTGGTTGCAGGTCAGTCAGTCGGGTCGAGCATTTTAAACACTCCTCTCTCTCTTATATTTTCACTCATTGTTGATGCCCACTAGAAGCTCTGCATGAGTCCGCGCCATCTTCGTCACTTCGTTACTTCGCGTAGCGTTGGGAAACTTCGTCACTTTGATGGGAATTGGTGAAAGTTCGTGAGTTTGATGGCTTTCTATGAAAGTTCGTGAGTTAGTATTCCGGGCTTGTCAAGTGCCGACTCCTCGGCACATCACAGAGTGATGAAAATCAACAGTTTGCCGAGATAGCCGGTTAGGTTTGGGTGAGGTTAGTGTTTTGGTTAGGTGGTTTTGGTTAGAGGTTAGGGTTTTGAGGTTACTGGTTAGTAGTTAGTGGTTAATGGTTAGTGGTTAGTGTTAGGGTGAGGGATCTAAATTTAAAAAAACACTCCCCGGCTTGTGAGAATGAACACTGATGGCCGGTGTTCCGAGGTCTTGAAGGTGCCGAGTTGAAGTGACGAGCTTTCACAGAAGGAGGCAAAGTGACGAACTTTCTCAGATTCCCATCAAAGTGACGAAGTTTCGCGTACCTATGCGAAGTAACGAAGTGACGAAGGTGGCTACTACTCGCTGTGCATGCACACCCAGCCTCTGTGCGATCCATTTTCAGCGTCACCGTGCACTTGCCGAGTCGACGCCGGCGCATGCCCATGGGAAGTTGGTGACGCTGTAACATCAAAGTACGCAGCGGCGACCCGTTCATACTCACCCTGCTCCTTCTGTGTACGTTTCCTCCCGCGATTCACTCCATTTCTACCTCACCATTATTTTTTTGCAGTTTTACCTACGCTACAACGTGTTCCACATTGTCCTGCTCCTCATGTACGTCGCCGCCTGCGACTCCCTCCAGTTCTACCTCACCATTAATATTTGTAGTTACCTGCTCGTGCGTACACTGCACATCTGCAGAATTATACTATCATTCACGCGTGCAGGCGGCCTATAGCACTGAGCCTCGCGCACACCATCAAGTAGTAAGCTAACGACCTAACTACAGGCACGAGGTTACGTAGCCCTTGAGTGACCCCAGGTACGCATGCTTGGTCTGCCAGGAGGTCAACGAGATCTAACTTCGGAGGCCTGATGGAATCTCAGGCCAGGCAATAACCCGGGATGCAACGAGACGAGTGAGATGTGTCCGGCCTTCTATTTTATTTTATGAGACCGTCCTGAACTTCATCACAGACAGCCGGTCCAATTTATGAGTCGCGAGTCGTGACCAGGTGATAATTTGTGATTCGGCGGCGAAACCTACCTACTATCTAAGCTATGCACATATGTTCATAATCCTAAATGATACCGTCGTATTTTCGTGTTGACCTCAACTGTTCTCCTCATTACTTTCACCACATGCTGATACACATTCTCAGCTCCTCGGTGGTACAGAATAGGAGATGCCGGCTCCTACAATGCAAGCTTCGCTGAGGCAGATGTTACGTTTGCGTTGGCTTCAGACAGATTTTTTTGGTTGGTTTTTCTCCGACTATGTAGGTAGCAACAGATATGGATGTATATAATGTGACGCATAATGACAACAGGTGCTGCCTAATCTTACTTTTAAGCTGCCGCATACATTCCTGTAAGTCTACAAGCATACCCGGAAACGAAATCATAACGACAAGGTGCTCCATGTCAAAGGTTCAACGCGACGCGGATGTCGGTCGCCAAATGGGCGAAGTTGAAAGCTTTTTATATCAAGGAAGAAATCGTTCTGGATGTTTAGAGTGGTGTACGAGATGGATTCTGATGAGAGCACCCGCGCCGGAGCGAAGCGACGGCATATCTTGTATCCCTGTATCATTTTGGGATGATGTCGAATTTTTTTGCGGTTGTCAAGGTCCAACTTGGCCCGTGTGGTCAATGTCTCTGGCTTTCAGGTGCATGGAAGGCATGTTGGAGTGCATGTACTCACATGTGCTAACAAAGGGAGGCTTTGTCTGCCCTGTGCCGAGGACAAAGACTCCCTTTTTCCTGTCATAAGTGCCATTGGTCAAAGAGGTACAGGAGCCGAGTAACTACTGGACACATGCATTCCATGCACCTGGAAGCCAGGTGCGTGGACCTTTGACCCTGGTGACAGAAGAACATCAATTCATCCAAATTTTGTTCAACTTGGCCTTGCTGAGCACTACAACAGAGAATTAAAAACAGAGGGTTCGGGCTCCAGCATATAAAAGCCGGTTATAAACACCTGTTTATAAACATGTTTACAAACAAGCATTAAAAACAGAGCCCTATCTTCGTCAATTTGTTGCCTTTGCCTATTCAAATCATCTCGTTCTCAGTTTCACTAACAGTTCGTTAGCGCACATCGCCGATGGTTTCCTCCCGCGCTTCGTACGGCATCAAGCAACTTCTTTCTAGTGTCTCTTGACAGTCAGACTCCCTCGCACGTTCCTGGTTCGGAAGCCTTCCAAAAAAAAAAAGTGGTTCACTCAAGGCTCACTTTGTTTATGGTACCATATCACCCAGTACTGGCACCCAGCTCCCAAAGACATCCTGAAGATTGCCTAAGTACTCCAACATGAATGATGCGACAGCGACTACAGGTGACAGGCGCGTTCCGAATCAGCCATTATGCGTACGTGATGCGCAGCCAGTGTACTGTCTATTCTTTTTCAATTGGCGCGAGGCTATTTTTGGGGTACCATCGTTCTTGCACGTCTTCACACCATCGATTCCCTCCCAACTCGACCTGCACTGAAGTAGATTGTTTTCCCATGAAACCAGAGTACCGACACGCGAGCGCCTCCCGTGGATGTAACATGGGCGCCTACTTTTCATATGACCGTCTCGTGGCGTCCACACGAGGTTGGGCATGTCTAAGACGGCCTTCGATGGTGTAGATCACGCTGAAACCATATAACACAGAATTATTTTCTGATTCCTCTTGGCCGACCATAGGATAGAGGTTGGCCACCCTCTTTTTGATAGAATGCGAAGACGGTACAAGAGCTGTACTGCTTGGCGTCGGCGACGGACTAAAATAGCTCCGATGATGACTCACTGCCTCGCGGAAGCCTCGCGCGCTCAGGCTGTTCTTCCTTACAGCATCTCTCTTGGATCCTACATTCATGGCAGATATCGTCGGCCTCGTCGCTAGCGTCCTTCAACTTCTCGACACCGTGTCCAAGGCTCGGGACTACATACACGATTTCCGCAATGCGCCTAAAGATCAGCAAGATCTCATTCTTGAAATCACGCATCTCCGGCCGCTTCTGCAGCAGGTTGACAAGCGAATCCAAGGGGACTCGTCTGCGTGGGCCGACGCGTTGCAGGAGTTCAAAGGGCCGCTTACCCGATTGAACACGGTAATGGGGCAGTTGACCGAAAACCTCACCCCAGACGGTATTTCGAAGGCGGCTGGTCGGCGGTTGGCGTGGCCATTGTGGGGGAAAAAAGATGTAGAGGAAGGATTGAGGACGATCGAGCGGTTAAAGACCCTGCTCAATTCTTGGGTGGGAATGGGTATTTTGTCAGTCCGCTTTTCCTTTCCCCACACACCCTTCTGATGTGCATCAGGGATTCCACCCAAGGCAGGCTCGCGATGCATCTAAGTGGCCTATACTGATAAAAAATAAGCAGATATCGCATCTGCTATCGAGGAAGTCGCTGAGGAGCAACGCCTATCCCACCAGTGTGAGTGAACCAGTGTAAAATGTACGGCGCACTTTTGACCTGATTTTTGGCTCAGACTCAATGAGAAGCCTCAGATATTCTGCCCGAGAAAATGAACAGGCACATTCCCGTATGAGTTGTTCAGTATAATCCAATCCGAATCTCATGACAGCGGTAGATATCTCTGAATCTGTCAGGGATGTTGCGCAGAAACAAGAGTGGTATCACGAGTGTACGCGACTACCGACCCATCACCAATTTACAAACGCAAACTCATATCTAACAGCTGCCGAGAGGGATCGAATAATAGAGTGGTATTCACCACTCAACTTTTTCCTGCGCCAAGCAGATATATTCAACAGCCGCCAACCGGGGACTGGTCAATGGCTGTTTGAACACGATCTATTCAAGGAATGGAAGTCGGGGACCGATAATGTGATATGGTGTCGTGGGATGCGTACGTGTCAATGACTTTCGCGACTCCACTTTTAACAAATACGGGATAGCTGGTGCCGGAAAAACTGTGCTCGTGTGCGTACATACTGATTAATCTTTTCATAAGCACACTCAATCAGCAACAGGTCAATAGTCGTCGATCATCTGCGGACGCAACTAGAGTCCTATAACATCGGTGTGGCAGTTATCTATCTCAATCACAAGGAGAGCGACGCATACTCCCCCGCCAATCTCTTGGCCAGCCTTTGGAGACAGCTCGTCTTGAGAAAGCCCATTGGATCAAATGTGCACGAGTTGTACGAGAAACACCGCGAGCCACGCACGAGACCCTCACTGACTGAGGCCCACGCCGTCCTTGATTCCATCATTGCAAACTACTCCAATGTTTTCATCCTCATCGATGCGCTGGATGAATATCCAGAGGCGCAACGTGACGTTCTACTCGGGCGTCTCTCCGTGTTGGGGCCAAGTGTCAATCTTCTGGTGACGTCCCGACTTCATATTACCCTCAACCGTTCCATTTTCTTTGAAAAGCTGGAAATTCGAGCGAGAGAGGTCGATATTCAGAAATATCTCGAAGGCCAAATTATGAAATCTCCTCGCCTTTCCAAACACATTCAAAACTCTCCAGACTTGCGAGAGGCTATGGAGGTACGCATTGTACAGCGCAGCGACGGAATGTGCGTATCAACTTTCACGGTTATAAACCTGCTAATGGAGGTCTAGGTTTTTACTCGCAAAGTTGCATATTGATTCTCTCGCAACGAAGCTCACTGTCAAGGGGGTCCGAGATGCCCTAAAGAGTCTGCCACAGAACCTGAGCGGCGCCTTTGACGAAGTAATGCACCGAATAAATTGCCAGGACGAGGAGGAGAAAACCCTTGCCTGGCTCACACTTGCCTGGGTGACGAATGCACGACGACCATTGAAGCCTTCAGAGCTCAGGGTGGCTCTTTCCATTGAGGAGGGTGCGATAGAGCTCAATGTGGAGAATCTCCTGGACACGGAGACCATCGTATCCGTCTGCGCAGGGCTGGTGACAATCGATGAAGAGGATAATAAAGTTCGCCTCATTCATTATACCATCCAAGACTACTTGGAGCGGATACTAGATCAAGAATTCCCTCGTGCCCACAGTAAGATGACAGCGACATGCATCACATACCTCCTGTTCGACACATTCCCCAGACGAAAGATCGGAAATGCCCTTTGCAAACACCTCTTCTCGACAAACCCGCTGCTGGAGTACGCCGTGAATTACACACTAATTCATGCCCGTGGACAGCCGGAATGTGACATCAAGGAAACCATTTTATCATTCCTGGACCGATGTTCCGGATGGGTGGAACTATGGAACTGGTCGCATCACTTGGAACGAATACCAACCTCGGGAACCAGAGTGTGGATCGCTGCTTTCTTTGACTTGCGGCAAATCACGGAATGTTTGATACACGACGAGGTCGTTGAAAGCCACGCCGTGTACATGGCCCTTGTGCGAGGATACACGGACGTAGCTCGTCTTCTGGTGGGGAATAGCTCCTACATCGAGGCTCTGGGTCTATATTATGGCTCAGCATTACAGTTCGCGATATCGAAGAGGGACATAAAAACTCTTCGCTTACTCTTCGCACATATCATCGACATCGATCCACCCGATCGAACAGAGCTTTCGGCAGAATTACTATGGGGAGAACTTTGGACAGCAACATTGCAGAGAGATCAGAGGAGAGTTAGGGTACTCCTCGAAGGTCACCTTCGCACAGTATGGACCAGCGAAGAGCTGAGCGCGCTGAGGTCCGGCGAGTCAACGCTATCGCGAAGTTGCGGCGAGATCGCCCGGCTTCTCATTGACCATGATATCGATACAATAGGCCATGAGCTACCTGCTAGACAGCCCAGACTCAGGGCAGATATCAAGGCGAAGACCAAAGCAGGGGGAGAGGAGAGATTTAGCAGCAGTGCAAGCCGGTTCCCAAGTGTACCCCGTAACTCCAGGTGGGGCCAGACTGCGTCGAATATGGATAATCTACCTCTGCTACCGCCTTCCGCGATGGGATATCTTGCAACGACGCTGCGTAAGGCAGTGCCTGACACACAGCATGAATCAAGGGCCACGGCGCGAGCGTTAAGCATGGCAGCCATCTTTGGTCAGCAAACTAACTACTGATACGTAGAGAACGGAAGAGGATGAAGTGTGGAGAGGAACGAAAGGGTTGGTCCTGTTTGGGTTCAGTTCACTGTATAAATTCTTTCAACCTGCAATAATCAGCATGAAGCTCAATAACAAGATACTTCCTTCGTAGATAGACCTGAGGGTTTTGTATACAACAGCTGGCCGATCCTATTTGTATTCACAGTGCAACTTCTATCGGCCTGCGACTCTAAGCACTGGCAGCATGAGGTTCAATAAACGAGATACGTCGTAAGGCAGTGCTTGACACGCAGCATGAATCAAGAACACGGCGCGTGCGCTAAGCTTTTCAAACAGCTTGTGTTGGCAAACCGTGACGAACCATGAATACATAGAGAGTGGAAGAAGATGAAATGTGGAGAGGAACGCGGGGAAGGCGCATTTTTTTTTCATCCTTTTTTCTTCTTATAAATAAATCAATTTTACTTCCTTTCTGTCGCTCACAATATGGTAGGGATCTCTCTGTATACGTATATGTATAATTCATGTGTCAAGTGCATGTACATGTGCCGATGGATAGTACAGTATGTAAATGCAACATCTCTATGGGCCCGCTTCTTCACGCAGCCTAGGATCGCGTCTGTCTGGGTTCGGTTAAATTCTCTGGGGCACAGCGTGGGCGCGATCGGACACGAGCCAGAGCAGGAACGAAGGCTACTTTGGCATTTGATGGCCCATCATTGTTGTCCCGGCACCTAGCGGCACATCCAGGAATTCATCTCCATACATTTCTGCAAGGCCATAACAACTTCAGATGAATTTCAGCCATCTTAGATGCATCACTGCGGCTTTCCCGGTAAGATATTCACTAATGGGTGATGCATTCGTGGAAAAGGCTTTACTTGAGGCGTGTCTTGCGCCCTATAAATCATCATTAGTGAGCCTCGGTGTTAATATTACGACCGAATATGCTTTAGAGCGCATTTCATCGTCTCTCTGGGTCAGAATCTGGTAACTTCTGTTCATGCATTTCGGACGGCCCTGCCATCAGTGTTGCGACCAATACTATCACTAACAACGAACTTCAACCAACCAGTTACCAAAGTCCCACAGAATGAATGATACACCGAGGCGTGAATCGTGGCCCATAGTCATTGAGCATCAGACCACCTAATGTCTTTCTTTAGAACAATTTCACCAGTTTGATAGTTCAGTAAGCAAACTCGCGGCCGATATGTTCTGCACAGCACATGTGCCATACGACTAGGTAAGTTGGGAGCTTCGGGACTACAAGCAGCTGCAAGGATCACTGAGGCTGTAATCCACCACCCCGAAAAGACAGCCTAATTATTTGCATAGTAATGACATAAATGAGGGCAGGAGAACGGGGCCCACGGGAAGGCTAATTGAGACTTCTGTTCAAAGTATAAATTAATTTGGCAGTTTTGGTCGCTCAATATATTGGAACGGAGATCAGAGCATGAAACAAGCACGTCCGCCCCATGTGGTGTTTCACTCGCAATTGACTCTGGCATGTAGACGTCCCCCCGTTCATTTTTTTCGCCCTTGCCATATCAGTTGTCTCTCGGTGCAGGGATTCAATAGTATGTCGGAAAATTTGTAAAAGCCATATAAGGCCTGGCCAGGTTTGGCGGTGAGCCTTATAAGGCCTGAAAAGGCCTGCTCAGGTCGTATAGGCTTTACCTCCCACAGCTTATTGGATCCTGGTTAAGCAGGCTAATATAAATGTTTCGACACTTCTCAGAGCATTTACGTTGGCTCGCTTAATCAGATATCATTGAATTCCCTTGGACGGACTCAATGCATGAAAATCAATTCCCCGCGTGTAAAAACATATCGTAATCGACTGTATCGAAGACACTAACCAAAAGGTTGTGCGTTCGAACCCCAACTATAACCATTCATTTCAGATCTGACTTCCGTTACTGACCTTCGCAGCATACAAAATACTAATGGAAGACTAGAACGATAAGAAAGACAATGTCTGAATTAGATGTTTCTTTTTTCTTTTTTCTTTTTTCTTTTTCTTTCCCTAAAAATTTCCCCACACCTGACAAGGTCTTACCAGCCTGGTAACCCCCTTCAGGCCTTATAAGGCCCATAATGCCTTACAAGGGCTTGCCAGGCCATATTTTGCCATATATTACATATTTAAAGCTTATAAGGCTATTTTTTCCTGACGACCTTATTGGGCCTTGCAAGGCCTGGGAAGGTCGTATATGCCATTTACGATTTTTCCGACATAGTACAATTTTTGGGTGAAAAAAAGTGCTGTGAGGGTGGAGTTTCTCAGTGGTTGAATACCGGCCATCCATTGTGGAAAGAGTGCCACCGACCATCAAATATTTGCGACCACCGCCAAGTACAAACTCTCCCTCTCCTTCAACTCTCTATTCTCGGTCATCTTCCACACGGATAAGACCCGGGATACATTAATTTATACTGTTAACGTCACCTAAAGCATGGCAGGAAACAACTGCAACATCGACATTAAACATTATGGCAAATGTAATCCCATCATCAAATTATTTGGAGGTTAGTATCTGGTTATGGTTGACGCCCGATAGTATCATTGGTGTTGTGGTTGGATGGAACAAAGGCCCTGCCGTCACATGGGGTATTGATAATTGCGGCCAGCACCAATGTTGAATACTGATACCAGTAGAACCCGCAAAAGAAAACAGTGCATGTAGTTGGCCCTCTGCCCGGAATGTACAACGAGTTGTTTCAGATGTAAAGCTATAGCGCAGTAATCTTATATAGAACAGATTGGAATCTTTATAAATTGAACGATTTGGATCTGGCGTTGGCTTTGGATAAAGGTTGATCTCGCGAAGACAACGTCGGGTGCTAGGTGCAGGGAATAAAGATCCAGATTAAGACGACGCTGCGGAGAGTAAACCAGTGAGCATGGAGGATATACACGCAAGAGACTTAACCAAGCGCACCACCCAGCCTCCCCTCGCTCAGCCACTTCACGTACACATGCATGCAAAACATAAACTCGAACGTGATTAATTCACGAAAGAAAAAAGAAAGGAAGAGAGAAGGGGGTGCTAGTCGATACAGTAGTGGTACAGCGGCAAAGAGGGTGCGTAAGCGTGCAGGCGAGCGCAAGCGCAGGCGTGAAGGAATGGTGAGTAAGGAATATCGCGGCGTAGGCGTAGGTGGGCCAAAGTAATGCATCGTATGTAGCTCGCAGCTCATATATGACGAGGAGGAGCGCTGGGAGATCACAGCGTCAGCGTCAGCCACCGGGCATCACGCCAACGCGCGCCCCCTCCCTGCCCCCGTATCCACCTGCGGAGGCGTCGGGAACACTTCCATCGAGATCGAATGCGCGTCCGACGCGGGGGACCACTGTGGCTCCCCGTCCGCGTCATGCTCCCCATAAACCCCGTGGTCAGCGGGTACGCGCGCGCATGCCACGCGACATGCAGCGGGAGGACAAAGTCCGGCGAGGCGGGCGACTCCGCCTCCGACGCCGCCGTCGTTGGCGTTATGGGCGAGTCCGGCGCGTACTCGTGCGTCGTTGGGTACTGCGTCGGCGACGTGGAAGGCGGCCCTTCGGGCTTCTCGACGAACCGCGAAGCACCAGGCGAGTGGAAGGACGACGACGTCGACGCGGAGTGCTTGAGTTCCACCTCCGTGCCCACGTCCGTACCGAACTCTGAGTCCGCGAAGGACGCGGTGAACGAGCCCGTGCCCGACTGCGCATAGCGGGGGAGGGAGACGTTGTGCTTCGTGGGCGGCTTGGGGTGCGTGTACCCCGTGCCTTTCACCTTCTCCTTCGAGGCAGCGGCGAACACACCCGTCGCGGGGCGCTCGACGCCCATCCTCCCCGACCCTCTCCGAAATGTGCCTGCGACTCTGGCACCGAGGAGCGAGTAGTTCCTGCGCGCCTCCACCGCGAACCGGAAGAAACCAAAAAACACAATCACGCACGTGGGCTCGCCCAGTGCGTGAGCTCGACGGCGATGAAGGAGAAGGGGGGAGCGCGGGACGTGCTCGACGCGGCCGAAGTCGAAGTGCGCTACGGTCGGCGAGGGAGAGGCAGGGGAGAGGAGGGAGTCGGTGAGGTTGAGGGCGATGGTGAGGGTGGCGAGGGGGGCGGCGAGGAGGTCGGTGAGGGCGAACGCGGAGAGGCGGAGGTAGAGCGTGGTGGTGAGGCCGGGCAGGGAAGACGGGGAGGTGGGGAGAGGAATTGGGCGAAGGAGGCGCGGCGGGCGGCGAAGGTGCGGAGGGAGAGGACTGCCAACAAAAGCACAAGTTAGTTAGACGCAGGGTAAAAGATGGGGGTAAAGGGACGCACCACAGTAGACGGCGGAGACGAGGCTGATGAGGAGGGGCCACATGGAGGAGATGAAGTACATGGGGAGCGAGTTGTAGAAGTCGGGGTAGCACTCGATGTCCTCGAAGATGTCGACGTTGAAGCGGTGCCCCTACCCGATGTACTGCGCTGCGACATACAGCAGCGGGAAGAGCCCGCAAATTAGCGATCAGGACTGCGCGGCGTTTCTGGATGAGAAACGGGTCATTAGCGGTGGGGAGAGTAAGAAGCACACCTTGGCGGGTGTGATGACCACTGCGCGCACGGACGCGATGTGGTACAGGCGGCGACTAATGCACAGTGATGCAGCAGGCAGACCTACGCATGATGCGGATGGCTGCAGCGTACACCCGTAAGTATCTGAAATGCGAATGAAATGGAAAAAGGGCGTACAGAGCTCACACCACGCCGGCGTGGAGTTGAGGGCATTCCCCGCCTACACAAGGGAATTGATGAGCTGATTGAGGCACGATATAGAGGTCCAGAAGATGTAGTAGCATGTCCCGAGTTTTATGGCACGGCCGCGTGAGGAGTGATTCTCGCTGAGTGGGCACTGGGAAGAGAAAAGACAAGACAATCGGAGTTTGAAACCTTTGATTGATTGATTGACCGATGGTAGTGTTGCCGCCGGCTAAGCCGATTAATTTCAAAAAATCGATATCTAGCTCACAATAAAATCGCAATAATTCTGGAGAATATTTGGGGAGATACATCCCTAAAAAAGCCGTGGGGTACACCTTTGGGTCCAAGAGATTGGTGCAACCGGTGCCCTGCTATTTGATCGGCTTCTAAACGGCTCGAATTTTAGTCGTTTAAAAGTCGGTCAAATATCTGTACAATGACCGAATGGATCGCTCGGTGCCATTGGGAGGCCCTGCGGCTTTTAGGGTAATATTGCTACACAAATATCTTCAGAATTATTCCTATTTTATCCGAAGTGATATCTCAATTTTTTGAAATTGATCGTTAGCCGGCGGCAACACTAATCGATTCCCACCGGACGCAAGGGTCCAAGTCTTCTGGCCCTACCTACCTGGCAGGGATCGTAACGTTATAACCATGGGCGCTTATTCTCACCGGTGCCATAGGGCTGTCTACCCGAGGCTGTGCATGCCTTCGATGCTGTGCGCTGAGACCCATTATTCCACAGATTTTTGTTCTGACTCTTCGTGGCTTACTACAGGGAAGGACTTGCCTACTTTGTTTTTGACAGACTACGAAGAGGTCAGTACAAGAGTTGTAGTCGGCGATGGACTAAAATAGCTCTGATGTTGACGCTCACTGCCTCGCTCAAAAGACGCCAAGGCTGTTCTTCTCCACAACATCTCGCTTGCATCCCACCTTCATGGCAGATATCGTCGGCCTCGTCGCCAGCGTCCTCCAGCTTCTCGACACCATATCGAAGGCCCGGGACTACATACACAATTTCCGCAATGCGCCTATAGATCAACAAGATCTCCTTCTTGAAATCACGCATCTCCGCCCGCTCCTACAGCAGGTTGATAAGCGAATCCAGGGAGACTCGTCTGCATGGACCGATGCATTACAGGAGTTCAAAGGGCCGCTTACCCGATTGAACACAATAATGGAGCAGTTGACCAAAAACCTCACCCCGGACGGTATTTCGAAGGCAGCTGGTCGACGGTTGGCGTGGCCATTGTGGGGAAAGAAAGATGTGGAGGAAGGATTGATGATGATAGAGCGGTTAAAGACCTTGCTCAATTCTTGGATAGGAATGGGTATTTTGTCAGTCCATCTTTCCTTTCCCCAGACACTCTTCTGATGTGCATCAGGGACTCCACCCAAGGCAGGCTCGCGATCCATCTAAGTGGCCTATACTGATAAAATTTGAGCAGATATCGCATCTGCTGTCAAGGAAGTCGCTGAGGAGCAACGCCTGGCCCATCAGTGTGAGTGAACCAATGTAAAATTTACAACGCATTTTTGTACTGATTTCCGGCTCAGACTCAATGAGGAGCCTCAGACATTCTGCCCGAGAAAATGAACAGGCACATTCCCGTATGATTTGTTCCGTATAACCCAATCCGAAGCTCATGACACGCTAGATCTCGCCCAATCTTTGACAGATGTTAGGCGGAAACAAGAGCAGTATCACGAGTGTACGTGGCTACCGACCGATCCCCAATATTCGAAACTCACATCATAGCAGTTGCAGAGAGGGACCGAATAATAGAATGGTATTCACCACTCAACTATTTCCCACGCCAAGCAGATATATTCAACAGCCGTCAACCCGGAACTGGTCAATGGTTCTTGGAACACCATCGATTCAAACAATGGAAGTCGGGGACCGATAATAAGATATGGCTTCATGGAATGCGTACGTGTTCAGTAACTTTCGCGACTCCACTTTTAACGAATAAGGATAGCTGGTGCCGGAAAAACTGTGCTCGTGTGCGCATAGAATGATTGATCTCTTCATAAGTAAGCTAATTCAGGGACAGTTCAATAATCGTTGATAATCTGCGGACGCAACTGGAGACCCGCAACATCGGTGTGGCGGTGATCTATCTCAATCACAAGGAGAGCGACACACACTCTTCCTCCATGCTCTTGGCCAGCCTTTGGAGACAGCTTGTCTTGAGAAAACCCATTGGATCAAATGTACACGAGCTGTACGAGAAACACCGCGAGCCACGCACGAGACCATCGCTGACTGAGGATCACGCCGTCCTTCGTTCCGCCATTGGAGAATACTCCAAAGTGTTCATTCTTGTCGATGCGCTGGATGAATATCCAGAGGCGCAACGTGACCCTCTCCTCCGGTCGCTCCTCCTGTTGGGACCAAGGGTCAATCTCCTGGTGACCTCCCGACCTCACATTACCATCGACTATGTCACTTTATTTAAAAGGCTGGAAATTCGAGCGAGAAAGGTTGATATTCGGAAATATCTTGAAAGCCAAATTCTGAAGTCTCCTCGCCTATCAAAACACCTTCAAAACTCTCCAGACTTGCGAGAGTCCATGGAGGCACGGATTGTACAGCGCAGCGACGGAATGTACGTATCAACTTCCACAGTTAGAAACCCGACTCACAGAGGCCTAGGTTTCTACTTGCGAAGTTGCATATTGATTCTCTCGCAACCAAGCTCACTGTTCAGGGGGTCCGAGAAGCCCTAAAAAGTCTACCACGAGACCTGAGTGGCACGTTTGACGAAGTGGTGCACCGAATCAATCGCCAGGACGAAGAGGAGAAAACACTTGCCTGGCTCACGCTATCCTGGGTGATGAATGCGCGACGACCATTGGAGCCTTCTGAGCTCAGGGTGGCCCTTGCCGTTGAGGAGGGCGCTACAGAGTTCAACACAGAGAATCTTCCGGACACGGAGACGATCTTATCGGTCTGCGCAGGACTGGTCATAATCAATGAGGAGGACAATAAAGTTCGCCTCATTCATTATACTATACAAGACTATTTGGAGCGGATACTCGACCAAAAATTTCCTTGTGCCCGCAGTAAAATTACAGCGACATGCATCACATACCTCCTGCTCGACACCTTCCCCAGACATAATATCGGAGCCGCACGTTGCAAATACCTCCTCTCGAGCTACCCGCTGCTGGCATACGCCGTGAATTACACTCTAATTCATGCTCACGGACAGCCCGAATGCGACATCAAGGAAACCATTATATCGTTCCTGGACCAGTGTTCTGGATGGGTGGAGCTATGGAACTGGTCGCATCACTTGGAACGGATACCAACCTCGGGGGAAAAAGTGTGGATAGCCGCTTTCTTTGACCTGCGGCGAATCACGGAATGCTTGATACGCAACGACGGGGTTCACAGTCGCGCTGTGTATATGGCCCTTGTACGAGGACACACGGACACAGCTCGTATTATGGCCGGAAACCGCTCCTATATTGAGGCTCTGGGTGAATATTATGACTGGGCATTACAGTTCGCCATATCGAAGAAAAACAAAGACACAGTTTGCTTGCTCCTCTCGCACATCGATGGACCCCATAGAAGAGCGCTTCAGACAGCAGTGTCGAAGGGAGACCGAGCAATGGTCAAGCTGCTCATCGAGCATGACATTCAAATATGTGCTATAGAAGAGGGACCCCCGCCGAGTTGTGAAGACCTCGCCGACCTTCTCATCGAGGACCGGATCTACTTCGATGCGGGCAGATGGAAATTTAAGACGGAATCATTCAAAACAACTGCCCTCCGCTCGGCAATTTTCCACGCAAAGAGCGGAATAGTGGCCGGGAGAACATCGGGCAGCGGTGCGAACGGGTTTTCGCGTGTACCCCACAACTCGAAATACGCGTTGAATGCAGATAACCTACCTCTGCTACCGGCTGCCGCGATGGGGTATCTTGCAACAGCGCTGCGTAATGCAGTGCCTGACATGCAGCATGAATCAAGGGCCATGGCGCGAGCGTCAAGCTTTTCAAGCAGCTTGGGCCAGCAAACTAACTACTGATACGTAGTACTAGAGAGCTGAAGAGAATGAGGTGTGTGTGCAGAGGAACGACGGGGGAGGCGGGCTTTCTCCCCCCTGTTTTTCTTGTAAATTAGCCTTCTGTCGCTCACCGTATGGTGAGGATCCCTCTGTTCGAGGGAAATGTATGTGCATGTGGATATGTAAATTTGACATCTCTACGGGCCCGTTTCTGCATGCAGCCTACGATATTGTCTGTCTGCGTTCAGTTCCCAGAATAAATTCTCTCGGCGTGTGAGAGGTTAAACAAAAGAGACATGTCCTTCATGGATGGACTTGAGGGTTCTGTACACGACAGCACAATACGAGAAATACAACCCGCCATAATTTAGGGTAGAAAACATTGAGGAAAACAGTGGTCGGCAATTATTATTTACCTACCACAAGCCCGATGATGCAAAGCCGGGCAGCGAGCGAGGTAGTATACCTCTTTACTGCACTGTATCAGTATGTCTAAAAGCTTTCCATCTATGTGTGATTATGAATGGGGGCGCACGCAGATATCGGAGAACGCCCGATAAAAGTTCACCAGAGCCGCAAACGAATATGGGGTGGACTTCACTGGGCCTTGGTCCCGAATTAACGTAAATGTCTAATTATAACAGACGGGATATGGACGTGGACGAATTCGTAGTAGGGTGAGAGAGCTGCATATCTGCATCCTGGGAGGCTCAATGGAAGTGGCAAATTCCGACGGCGGGTGAATATTCCGGGTTGGCCAATAAGTTAGGACGAAGACTCAGTGATGTGTTGAGCCATAGTAGCTAGTTCCTACGTACCGCGCAATGCGACTTGAATGAACAGAGACTGCGAGGTGCAGGAATTCAGATTCAGATTTAAACAACGCTGCAGAGAGTAAGCCAGCGAGCACGGGTATACGCGCAAGAGACTTAACCAGGCGCATCACCCAGCCTCGACCCCACTCAGCCGCACGCGTGCAAAACATAAACACAAACATAAACTCGAACGCGAACTCGAAACGTGATTGAGATTAATTCACGAAACAAAAAAGAAAGAAGGAAGAAAGCTAGTCGATACAAGTGCTACACGCGCGTAATGAGTGAATGAGGATGCATTGCTGCCACACATGTAGCGTACGCCGCTGCTCCACATGTAGCGTGCGCTGCTGCTCCATATGTAGTGTGCGTCGCTGCTCCATATGCAGGGCGTACGTGTAAGTGGACGTCAGGCGGCGTAGGTGAGATCATGCGAATAGTGCGAAGGTGTGGGGGGATATGATATCACGTGGGATGACTGAACGTCGAGAATATACCCTCGGGAAGGATTGATTATACGAGCGCCCGTCCACGAGGCATATCATGTGCGTGCGGCGCGAGTGTGTCCATCGAGATCGAATGCGCGTCCGAAGTAGGGGACCACTGCGCCTCCTCGTCCGTCTCCTGGGCGTCGCGCTCATCCTCGAGCCCATGGTCAGCCGGGTACGCACGCGCATGCCACGCAACGTGCAACGGGATGACAAAGTCCGGCGAAGCGGACGACGCCGCCTCCGACGCCGCCGCCGTTGGCATTATGGGCGAGTCCGGCGCGTAGGTGTGCATCGTTAGGTACTGGAAGGCAGCCCCTCGAGCTTCTCGACGAACCGCGAAGCCCGTTGATACCAGGCGAGTAGAACGACGACGACATCGACGCGGAGTGCTTGAGCTCCCCATCCACATCCAATCCACATCCGTGCCCACGTCTGTGCCGAACTCCGATCCCACGAAAGACGCGGTGAACGAACCCGTCCCCCGCGCGAAGACGCTGGGAGCGAGACGGTGTGCTTCGTGGGGGGCTTAGGCTGCATGTACCCGAGGCCTTTCGACATCGTGGACGGGTCGCAGCCGCAAAGACGCCCGTACTGGGCCCCGCCCCCCCCGCCCTCCCCCCTCCAAAAGCTCGTCATAATCTTGCCACCGAGGAGCGCGTAGTTCCTCCTTGCCTCCACCGCGAACCCAAAGAAGCCGAAAAACACGATCGCGCAGGCCGGGCTTGCCCAGCGCGTGAGCTCGACGGCTATCACGCTACTTTTGTTGGAGGAAGGGGGGAGCGCGGGACCTGCTCGACGCAGCCGAAGTCGAAGTGCGCTACGGTCGGCGAAGGAGAGGCAGGGGAGAGAGGGAGGCGGCGGGGTTGAGGGCGATGGTGAGGGCGGCGAGGGGGGCGGTGAGGAGGTCGGTTGGGACGAGCGCGGAGAGGTGGAGGTAGCGCGCGGGGGTGTGGGCGGCGTGTGCGGAGAGGAATTGGGCGAAGGAGGCGCGGTGGGCGGCGAAGACGCGCAGGGAGAGCACTGCCAGCACAAGTATACGTTAGCTAGATGCAGGGTGAAGAATGAGGGGGTAAGGGACCCACCACCGTAAACGGCGGAGATGAGATGAAGTACGTGGGGGTGAGTTGTAGAGGTCAGGGTAGCACTCGATGCCCTCGAAGACGTTGAAGCGGTGCCCCTGCACGATGTACTGCGCCGCGTTTCTGGATAAGACACAGGTCATTAGCGGTGGGAAGGGGGAGGGGAGGGTAAGAAACGCACCTCTGCAGGTGTATGACTACGGCGCGCACAGACGCGATGTGGTACAGGCGGTGATTGATGCACAGTGACGCGGCAGGCAGACCTACGGCGGCACCCATCATGATGCGGGTGGCTGCAGCGTACACCCATAAGTGTCTGGAATACGAATGAAATGGAAAAAGGACGCACAGAGCTCACACCACGCCGGTGCAGGAGTTGAGAGTATTCCCCGCCCACACAAGGCAGTTGACGAGCTGATTGAGGCACGATAAGGAGGTCCAGAAGATGTACCAGCCCCTCCCCGAGTTCCATGGCACAGCAGCGCGAGGGAGAAGTGAGAAGTCATCCAACAGCACAAGAGTTGCGAAGACGAGGCGAAATTGTGGCGAGAAGAGGAGAGGACAATTGGAGTTTGAAACGGTGATTGATTGATGGCCGCAATCGGGCTCTCATCAGCGTGGGTTCGATTCCCCTTGACGCATGCGTACCAAATGTTCTTGCAGGCATCGCAAAAGCATCGCGCACTTCGTAAATTACTCTGCTAATTGTAGCCTGCGGTAGTAATGTTTTATAAGCACCGCTCACTTCGGTACAACGATCGGTGCGTATTCCCGGGGGAAAACAGGCTACTAACGAAGTGGTCGATTCGTCGGCAATTTTCAATTGAGGGTTGGGTACGCGGTCAATGACTGGAGAAGTTTCCAGAAGCATTTAGCAGTAGAACAAGGAATGTTGGCCACACAAAAGAGCAGAACAGAAAACACGCGTCCCAGCAGGTCCGGTGGACCCTGGGAAAAGCAGAAGAGTCCGCAGAAGCAGACGAACGGTGGCCACAAGGGAGAGGACTGCGGACGTCAGTCAGCGGGAGAACACGAATGATTGGGCCCGGTGTACTTGAAGATGTTGCAGCGATCGCCGCGACCTACAGCAGCGGCAAAAGCCCGTAGATAAGCGAGTCGTACGGCGGAAGTTCTGCATTAGATGCAAATAATGATGGCGCGGATGGAGGCGATGTATTTAGTATCCGCGGTGAGTGAGGCACAGCGCACGGAAGCACGCGTAATGATGCAGCGTACACGGATGAGCGGCAGGAAACGAAGAAGAAAGTGCATGCACGGGGTTAACGAGCTAATGCAGACAGGAGCAAAGGCCTCCAGCACGTCCCTGAGTTCCATGTCTCGGACTCAGGGGGAGAAGATGGGGGTTTTGAAAATATATCACAGTTCGGTATTAAAACATGTGCGGCAGCAGGTCGGTACTTATAAAAAACTGGCCGAAAGGCTGCGAAGGGTGGCGGATGTCTTTGGTAACGAACCAACGGTGGAGTAGATCGGCACCCAAAGCAGACGTTTCGTTCTCAGGAAATGAAGGACACTGTTTTCTTGTGATCTATTTTTCCAAAATCAGATTTATTGGCAAGTTACGATCCCGGCAAGCGTGATGACGTCCAGAGCAATATTTATTCCAACTATCATACGCACGTATCAAGTCAGCTAACACTCAGCTATATGGTGGACATATTCCAAGACCAGCATCTTTCCTTCGGGGATGTCCACGACGATGGGCGCAGGCGGTATTAGATTCCGGGGTCGCGCACACTGTTTGCCGCTGGGGTGCAGCTCTTGTGCTCCCAGATGAATGGACGATGCCGGTGACTGGGAGGAATACACGGAACCTCCACAATCCACGGAATCTACGACCTTGGAAGCGGGGATGGCGGTGTTATACATTTCGACCAACAAATCGTCAGGAGCGTCTCGGGAGAGATCGATGGATGCTCAATGACCTATAACGGATCACCCGGAAGTGATGACGCATTTCGACGCGGTTTTTATCGTTCAATAAACAAAAGCACCTCATGAAACATGACCTAGCCCCGAATCGAGTGTTCCACTTCGACCTACGGAGTGATTTTTTTGTCCCTTCTTTCCACCCAAAGAAACCATTTTCTGACCTCACAACATCATGATCAAACTCCAGGTCGAGTGATTTCATTTCTTCTTCGACAATACTGGGCGTGTGTGTAGTTGAGGGGGGGGGTTAAGGACTTTGTCGACGAGGGAGAGTTGAGATTTGGTTGAGATGTCGCCATCGCGCTGAAGTTGATTGATTGGTTGGTCATCAGTGATCGCAGCAGCGTCTCTTGGCCTCCCTCCTCTCCTCAGCGTCGCCCTCCCACAACTTCCACTCGTTCACCTCAATTCACCTTGGTTGTGGTCTGGCACCCAGCGATCAAAAATATTCGGAAGATCGGTGAATGGCGCCAGTCTCCAGAGCGACTACATCGCCAAACGCTAACGGAAGCACCCCCATCGACGCAACAGCGTGTTCTTCTGCCGCTGCGTTCCTCCCGGTACGAAGCAGTGCATGATGCGTGGGCGCCTCCCGGGTACATTACAATCATGGGCGCGCATTCTCGCGGGTGCCATGTCAAATGAGGCTGTCCATGCCTTCGATGGTGTGGGCATCGCTGAGACCGAGTTGTCTTGACATCGGCGATGGACTAAATTAGCTCTGATGTTGACGCTCACTGCCTCACTCAAAAGACGCCAAGGCTGTTCTTCTCCACAGCATCTCGCTTGCATCCCACCTTCATGGCAGACGTCGTCGGTCTCGTCGCTAGCGTCCTCCAGCTTCTCGACACCGTATCGAAGGCTCGGGACTACATACAAGATTTCCGCAATGCGCCTAAAGATCAACAAGATCTCCTTCTTGAAATCACGCATCTCTGCCCGCTCCTACAGCAGGTTGACAAGCGAATCCAGGGAGACTCGTCTGCGTGGGCCGATGCATTGCAGGAGTTCAAAGGGCCGCTTACCCGATTGAACACAATAATGGAGAAGTTGACTAAAAACCTCACTCCGGACGGTATTTCGAAGGCGGCCAGTCGGCTGGCGTGGCCGTTGTGGGGAAAGAAAGATGTGGAGGAAGGATTGAGGACGGTCGAGCGGTTAAAGACCCTGCTCAACTCTTGGGTGGGAATGGGTATCTTGTCAGTCCACCTTTCCTTTCCCCACACACCCTTCTGATGCGCATCAGGGACTCCACCCAAGGCAGGCTCGCGATGCATCTAAGTGGCCTATACTGACAAATTCGAGCAGATATCACATCTGCTGTCAAGGAAGTCGCTGAGGAGCAACGCGTGTCCCATCAGTGTGAGTGAACCAACGTAAAATGTACGACGCATTTTTTGTGCTGATTTCCAGCTCAGACTCAATGAGGAGCCTCAAATTTTCTGCCCGAGAAAACGAACAGGCACATTCTCGTACGATTTGTTCAGTATAACCCAATCCGATGCTCATGACAGCGGTAGATATCTCCGAATCTGTTAAGGATGTTGCGCGGAAACAAGAGTGGTATCATGAGTGTATGCGACTACCGTCCCATCGCCAATTTTCAAACGCAAACTCATATCTAATAGCTGCCGAGAGGGATCGAATAATAGAGTGGTATTCACCACTCAACTTTTTCCTGCGCCAAGAAGATATATTCAACAGCCGCCAACCGGGGACTGGTCAATGGCTGTTGGAACACCATTTATTCAAGAAATGGAAATCGGGCACCCGTACTACATTGTGGTGTCCAGGGATGCGTGCGTTTCTCCGAGTCGATAATGCTCATGAATCTACTCATAATGAATGGGCACAGCCGGTGCCGGAAAAACTGTGTTGGTGTGCGTAGTTGCTACTCTATTTGTAAAAAGTGGACTGAATCAGCAACAGCTCAATAGTCGTTGATCATCTGCGGACGGAACTTGAAAGCCACAAAATTGGTGTGGCAGTCATCTATCTCAATCACAAAGAGACCGACGTACACTCTCCGTTGGATCTTTTGGCCAGTCTCTGGAGACAGCTTGTCTTGGGAAAACCCATTGGATCAAATGTGTACCAGCTGTACGCGAGACACCGTGAGCCACGCACGAGACCATCACTGGCTGCGGCCCACAGCGTCCTTTGGTCCACCATTGCAGAATACTCCCAAGTTTTCCTTCTAGTTGATGCACTAGATGAATATCCAGAGGCACAACGTGACGATCTCCTCTGGAACCTGTCCATGTTGGGACCACGCGTCAATCTGCTCGTAACCTCCCGACCTCACATTAGCATCAACCATATCCCTGCATTTGAAACGCTGGAAATTCGAGCGAGAGAGGTCGACATTCGGACATACCTTGAAGGCCGGATTATGAAGTCTCTTCGCCTTTCCAAACATATTCAAAACTCTCCAGACTTGGGAGAGGCCATGGAGGCAAGGATTGTACAGTGTAGCGACGGAATGTGGGTATCAACTTCTATGGTTATAAATCCCACTAATAGAGGTCTAGGTTTCTACTTGCGAAGTTGCATATTGATTCTCTTGCAACTAAGCTTACTGTTCATGGGGTCCGACAAGCCCTAAACAGTCTACCACAGGGCCTGAGTGGCACCTTTGACGAAGTGGTGCACCGAATCAATTGCCAGGACGAGGAGGAGAAAACCCTGGCGTGGCTCGCGCTATCCTGGGTGACGAATGCACGACGACCATTGAAGCCTTCAGAGCTCAGAGTGGCTCTTTCCATTGAGGAGGGCACAATAGAGCTCAATGTGGAAAATTTGCTGGACATGGAGACCATCTTATCCGTCTGCGCAGGGCTGGTGACAATCGATGAAGAGGATAATAAAGTTCGCCTCATTCATTATACCATACAAGACTACTTGGAGCGGATACTAGATCAAGAATTCCCTCGCGCCCACAGTAAAATTACAGCGATATGCATCACATACCTTTTTTTCAACATATTCCCCAAACGAAATATCGGAAATGCACTTTGCAAACACCTCTTCTCGACAAACCCACTCCTGGAGTATGCCGTGAATTACACTCTAATTCATGCCCGCGGACAGCCGGAATGCGACACCAAGGAAACCATTATATCGTTCCTGGACCAATGTTCTGGATGGGTGGAATTATGGAACTGGTCGCATCGCTTGGAACGGATACCAACCTCGGGAACCAGAGTGCGGATTGCCGCGTTCTTTGACTTGCGGCAAATCACGGAATGTTTGATACGCGACGACGGGGTTGACAGTCACACCGTGTATATGGCCCTTGTACGAGGACACACGGAGGTGGTTCGTATTCTGGTCGGGAACCGCCCCTACACCGAGGCCCTGGGTATATATTATGACTCAGCATTACAGTTTGCCATATCGAAGAGGGACAAAGACACAGTTCGCTTGCTCGTCTCGCACATCAATGGGCCCCATAGAAGTGTGCGTCAGACCGCATTGTCGAAGGGAGACCAAGCGATGCCCAAGCTGCTCATCGAGCATGACGTGAAAATATGCGCTACACAAGACGGACCCCCAGTGCGGCGTTGTGAAGAGCTCGCCGACCTTCTTATCGAGAACCGGATCTACTTCGATGCGGGCGAATGGAAATTAAAGACAGAATCATCCAAAACAACCGCCCTCCGCTCGAAAAATTTCAACGCAAAGAGTGGAATAACCGCTGAGAGAGCATCGGACAGCATTAAAAACAGGTTTCCGCGTGTACCTAACAATTCGAATTACGCGGGCTGGGGCCAGACTGCCACGTCGAATATGGATAACCTACCTCTGTCACCGCCTTCCGCGATGGGATATCTTGCAACCATGCTGCGTACCATGGAGCAAGGGCAATACAGCGAACGTAAAGCTAGTCAAACAGCTTGGGTTAGCAGACGAGCCACGAATACCTAGAGAGCGAAAGATGATCAAGGGTGGAGAGGAACGAAAGGGTTGGTCATTTGGGTTCAGTTCAGTGTAAATTCTATCAGTCTGCAATAAGCAGCATGAGGTTCAATCAAGAGATACGTCCTTCGTAGTTGAACTTGACGGTTTTGTAAACACCAGCGAGCCGGTCCTGTTTGGGTTTAGTTCACAGTGTAAATTCTATTGGCCCATGATCAGCAGCGTGAGGTTCAATAAACGAAATACAGTCTGTCCTTCGTAGTTGGACTTGAGGGTTTTGTACACGACAGCGAGGCCAGCAGATCTGGATTTTGGCGGGCTGCCCGGACTCGAGTCCGAGCTGGAAGGAAATTCGGAGGAATACCGACTGCCATAATATTAATTCGAGGTAGGAGAAACTGACTAGATATCCTCTCGACCAGTCTGCCTACGGGATGTAATCTCAATTTTTTGATAAACTGGTAACTCTCACAATTTCTGGCATACTTGTCAGATTCACCTTGACATTTTTATCATCACTGTGCACTCGACCTGTCTTGTCTTTGTCTAGGCCCTAGATTTTGTGTCCGTGGAATTTGCCGCACGATGCAGACCGTGGGAGGAAGGGCCAGGCCGAAAATGTCCCCGGGGTGCATGGCTGGCCCGAGGGCCACAATGATTCTGGCAGGTATCCGGACTCCGAACAATTAATCGTAAAAAAGTTTTGGTCATTCAAACTTTTGGAATGGACATGAGCATGAAGTAAACGTGCCTTCCCAAACAGGGTATTTCACTCGCAACTCAAGTTGAGGAATGATGTTCCCTCATGGAATGCACCATCTATCCTATTCACCTTCTATAGATGCATTTTGCCTTGTTCATTAGCATGGAGTGGGCGAATTCAAGAAGAAGAAAAAAACCATCTACATACGACCGAGGCCGAGCCGCAGTAGTTAAAGTCCTCGCCCCCTCGTCCTGAATTAACATCACACAGGAAAGATAACCAGAAAATCCATGCCAAAGTATTCAAAAGAAATGGAGAAAATATTTACAATAACTTTCACCCACTCAGTACTCAAAGACCTTTATCTTACTCAAAATATCCTTCTAATGTTCACAGGAATCTGAAAGATATCCAAGAGACAATGAAGTTATCCAAAAGTCTTTTGAATGGGTTGTCCATTTTCCATCTATCAATATGCAAAAGTTATGGTAAATATTTTTCTTTTTCAATATTTTGACATGGGTTACTTGGTACAAATCTCTATTAAGTTTGATTAAGCAATGCACGTTTCAATGCCAATCAGCGTTCAAGTATTGTTCTGTTCAACACAAGAATGGGAGGGACTGGTCAGCTGCGGGGATAAACAATGTTGAAATACTGTTTTAACAAGGTTCAGTGACCCCTTTAAACAAATTATAAACAGTGATTGAACAGAGATGAACACTGTTCGAACAGTTTGCCCAAAAGTGCAGACGAGTGTGGGGTTCGAACTCAGTACCTGCCGTTGATGGAAATAGGCATGAGTGGCGAGCATCAACCACTACACCATGAAACCGACATGGTTTAGTGTCACCGTAACCCTGGTACACTGATCGCAGCCCTTATCATCCAATGTTTTTTTGTGCCTTCATTATTCAATCTCTAGTCTATGTTCTTCTTCTTTGCAGGAGAAGCACCAAGCGCTGTCCTGGGAAGCGCCAAGAGGTGACCTGGATACATTTTCAGGCATCCGTTACAAACCTAATGATGTAACAGTACAAAAGACCTGTTTAATTGATTGTAGGTCAGTTTCCTGTGATTTGTCCTAGTGGCTTGTTCTACTTCAGCCAAATGAGAGTTAAATTAATAGACCATGCTCTAAAACAGGCAATGTTCTAACATACCAGATTAAATAATGAACAGTACTACCATCATTCCAAATATTGACTCAATCAACTTGAATGAAACTGGAGCCATTTCTTGTGCTTTGTTCAATCTTGTGGGGTTTGACCTATTTCTGCATTGAGAGGGAAATGTTGAATGGGTGGCAGTGTTGATAGAAGGCTTCAGACACTTGCTGCTCAACATGTGTTGGACTTGCGCGGGCCATACATCGATTTTGATGGCAGACAGTGGAGGCGAGTTGTAGTAGTGTGTTGCTAATTCCTCTTTGGCTCACCTGTTAGGGCTCCTCCCCAGTGAGAACGCCGCCTAGGCAAAATGAGCCAAGATGAGGCAAATCGAGGGATTGGTCAGCTTCTCGATTTGCCTCACTCATCTGGACTATCCTCGATTTGCCTCGATGGCAAATCGAGCGCGATTGAGACATAATGAGATGTATTGAGGCATTCATTGAGCTGAATCGAACCCGTACTAGACAGATAGATATGGGCAGGAAATGGATATATTTTGTGGTTCTACGGATACACTGGTACGAATGCCGCTATCGGCGTGTCCTCGGGCACCGTCCACACCACAGAGCCACCTCCGACAACCTCTCTACTGGTGCTGCCCCGCAATGATGCGAGCCGGGATTGAACCGGTCCCACACCTATCGACTCGAGTCCACCCACCTTCGGGTGTGGATTGGGGCGAGGATGCTAGGGGAGTAAGCGAACAAGGATGGGGTGGATGCGACCGGTACTAGTAGAAAATCGTTGAATAAGGTGTGGCAGTGAATGGAACATGTACGTACTTGATGCGGCCCGGGGCTCTGCGAGCAGATCTTCGAGGACTACATAGATCTGCAAGGAGATAGTTAAGAAAAAGACTACACCACACCATAACACACACGTACATTATGAACGTTTAAGAATGACGGAGCGAAGTACTAAACGGGATGTTAGCAGCGACGAGGCAAAGAGTACGACAACATACCTCGCATTCTTCATGATGGGATTGCTATAGTAAAGCAGGTAAGTCGCTGTGATGGTGGAATCCAAGAACGACAACTGGGCCGAGACTGACCTGTGGATAATGATGCAACGGCCAAATCCTCAAACAAGGGCGACATGAAGCTGTGTTGATCAGTGCATATGTTGAGGAGGAAAGGGCGAGGGAGGGAGGGACAGCGGATGCGGGGGACAGCTGGATCTCGAGTGCAAAGATGGTGGAAGGAGGAAGAGGGTGATTTGAAACTCCAACGTTGTACGAGTCTGGACTTGGGTGCGCACGGACCTTGCGATTCGACAGCTGAAAACCTCAAGTTGATTTCGGATTCAACTGGAACTGTAGCTGCGAAGAGGATATTTTCATCTTGATATAGAAAATGTTTCTCGATCTGCCTCAATTTGCCTCAATTTGTCTCATTTCCTCGATCTACCTCAACGTGGCTCAATCTGTCTAGCCGGCGTTTTCACTGGGCTTAGCAGCTGCCACCGTTATCTGGATGTCGTGAGTTCGAGCCCCCCATGTGAGATTCCTTTTTCCGAGGCGTTTAATCCATTCAACCGCTGTTTAATCTGAAAAAGGCTTTACTTGAGTGTGTCATTTGTTCGCACCCTATAAACCCCCATCATTGCGGAGCCTCGATGTTCCAATTACGACCGCATATGCATTGGAGAATATGACATCCCTCCCTACCTCGGAATCTGATAAACTGGATAACTTCTGTGTATGCATTTCGGTACAATACCGCCATCGGTATTGCGATCAGTGTTGGGATCAATCCCATCACTACTGACGAACTTCAACCAACAAGTCCCACAGAATGACCCAAGTACCCCAAGGTATGAGCTGTGGCCTACATTCAGCATCAGATCACCAAATTTCTTCCTTTGAACAATAGGGTCGTTCACAGTTGCCATTTTTCCACCATTTTTCGCACCATTTTTCCGCCCTTTTTTGTATTCCCATCGTTTTCGCCGGTTTTTTTCCCCCTCGTTTTCAACTTAGACATGTAAAAAGAACTGAAAAGGGGGAAAAAAACCCGGCCCAAGTGCAAAGCTTGATCAAAAAGGGGAGCAAAAAATGGTAACTGTGAAACCCCCCTCCCGGCGCTCCCTTTTTCTGCTCTTTATTGCTCTCTTTTTGCTTCATTTTCTAAACCATCGGGTTGTTCATGTCTTAGTAGACTGATGGACAATGCCTGCCGCACCAATGGGCTCAATGTCCAATGTCTTATATAATGCCCGACTCGATGCTAATCATAGAGCTGCTGCAAGAGCTTGAAAACCGTCATCGACATGTCGGAAAATTCAAAAAATGGGACTAAAAAGGGACCAAAAAATTTCCGGAAAAATGGCAACTGTGAATGTCCCTAATGTCACCAGTTTGGTAGTTCACTAAGCAAAATCGAGGCCGATATCTTCTGCACAGTACATGCGCCATACGACTAGGTAAGTTGGGAGCTTCGGCTACAAGCAGCTGCAAGCATCAGTGAGGTTGTCATTCACCATCCTGGAAAGACAGCCTAATTCTTGACACAGGAATCTCATAATGGAGGGCAGGAGAACGGGGCCCACGGGAAGGCTAGTTGAAACTTTCGGTTCAAAGTGTAAGTTAATTTAGCGCATCTCCTCAGCGTCTCACTCGCAATTGGCTCCCTCATGATGTGGACGTCCCCAGCCCTATCAGATCGAGTGCTCATCCGTTCGCCCTTGCCATATCACATGTTTGATTTACAAACCTCTCCTTCAGCGATCCTGTCGGAGGAAATAGTTCACCGAAGGCCGGGGATAGACCTGCAGCCCACGAGCAGAAAGCGTGATATAATCTAATCTTTGGAGAGGCTAGTGAAGGCGGTCAACTGTCACCATGTCAGCCAGCCCCTTGGCAAACACCAACGAATCCGACGCCGGGCGAAATACGACCCTACCCGGGCGCCGGTCGGTGAACGCAAACCAGCAGGCAGCGCGATTCCCGTTGAGGTTTTAATACGCGAGGTACGAGCGTGCCAATGGTGTATGTCTACGAGACTAAGTAAGTCAACTTGAATGTAGACTCCGGAGTTAGAGGTGGATTCCTCCGGCCCTCGGCCCAAAGGTACACGAGGAGATATAAATATAAATATGGGTTGTCCGAGTCTACGGACGACACTGCGAGGAATGTAGGAACTTAGGCCGGTGAGAGAATAATGTAGGAAGTTCCGAGTCCCAGATCCGCAGTCCGCGAAATTCAGCGGGAGTGAGGAAAGTCGGACCGGGCAATGATAGGATTCGGACAAAGGTAGATACAGTGGGAGGTAGGAGATAATCATATGTAGTAATCGTGCATGTGGAGAGTAAGGAGCGTGGACGGTGGGGCAGACGCATAAACATACCGCACGCCTTGCTCGCAAGGCGCCAGGGAGCAAGGGGTGTCTGCAGGTCGCAGGTGCTGTGCCAGGAAGCGAGCGGGGACAAGAACGGGGAAGGGAGGCGACGTACGGTGGGTGACGGGAACGGGTTGTGGATTGACAGGTAGAGGGACGAAGGGTACGTATAATGGAGTGCGTATCAGCTGCGAGGAAGGATAGAGTTGGATTGAGGAAGGAAACGCACTCGAATGAGGGGAGGAATCCACATACAGGTTAAGACGACGCTGCAGAGTAAGCCAGCGAGCACGGAGGGTATGCGCGCAAGAGACTTAACCAAGCGCACCACCTCACGCACACACGCACGCAAAACACAAACTCGAACGAGATTAATTCATAAAAGAAACAGGAAGAGAGACAGAAGGGGGTGCTAGTCGATACAGTAGTGGTACAGTGGCAAAGAGGGTGCATAAGCGTGGAGGATACGTGCAGGCGTGAAGGAAAGGTGGGCAAGGAATATCGCGGCGTAGGCGTAGGTGGGCGTAAAGTAATGCGTCGTATGTAGCTCGCAGCTCAAACAACGAGCGCAGGGAGATCACAGCGGCGGCGTCAGCCACCGGGCGTCACACCAACGCACGTCCCCTCCCTGCGCCCGTATCCACTTGCGGAGGCGTCGGGAATACTTCCATCGAGATTGAATGCGCGTCCGATACGGGGGACCACTGTGGCTCCCCGTCCGCGTCGTGCTCCCCGTCAACCCCGTGGTCGGCCGGGCACGCGCGCGCATGCCACGCGACGTGCAGCGGGAGGACAAGACACTGTCGTCGTTGGCGTTATGGGCGAGTCCGACGCGTACTCGTGCGTCATGGGGGGCGCAGGCGCGTCCAGCTTCTTGATGAACCACGAAGGCAAGGGGAATGAAGGCACCCAGGCGAGTAGAACGACGACGACGCCAAGGCGGAGCGTTTGAGCTCTACCTCCGTGCCCACGTCTGTACAGAACTCCGACGCGGCGAATGACGCGGTGAACGAGCCTGTCCCCGACTGCGCGTAGCGCGGGAGGGAGACGGTGTGCTTCGCGGGCGGCTTGGGCTGAGTGTACCCGAGGCCCTTCGACGTCGAGCCCGATGTCGCGGTGGCAGCGAAGATGCCCGTCACAGGGCGCTTGATGCCCACCCTCCCCGCACCCCGCCAAAATGCGCCTGCGACTCTGGCACCGAGCAAAACGTAATTCCTCCTTGCCTCCACCGCGAACCCAAAGAAGCCGAAGAACACGATCGCATAGGCCGGACTCGCCCATCTCGTCAGCTCGACGGCGATGAAGGAGGATTTATCGGCGGCCTAGAGCACGTGCGGGACTTGCTCGACGCGGCCGAAGTCGAAGTGCGTATCGGCGAAGGAGACCCAGGGAGAGAGGGGGGAGGCGGTGAGGTTGAGGGCGATGGTGAGGGCGGCGAGGGGGGCGGTGAATAGGAGGTCGGTTAGGGCGAGCACGGAGAGGCGGAGGTAGCGCGCGGGGGTGAGGGCGACGTGTGCGGAGAAGAATTGGGCGAAGGAGGCGCGGCGGGCGGAGAAGGCGGGCAGGGAGAGAACTAATAGCACAAGTACAAGTTAATTAGATGCAGGGTAATAGATGGGGGTAAAGGGACGCACCACAGTAGACGGCGGAGATGAGGCCGATGAGGAGGGGCCACATGGGCGAGATGAAGTACGTGGGGAGCGAGTTGTAGAGGTCGGGGTAGCACCCGATGTCCTCAAAGACATTGAAGCGGTGCCCCTGCACGATTTACTACGCCGCGACGTACAGCAGCGGGAAGAGCCCGCAGATGAGCCAGTCGATCAGGACCGCGCGACGTTTCTAAACGTCAAGTTATTAGCAGTGGATTAGGGGGAAGGGGGGGGGGGGGGGGGGAGGAAGTGCACCTCGGAAGGGGTGATGACTATGGCGCGCACAGACGCGACGTGGTACAGATGCACAGTGTTGGAGATCAATCCGGCATCTAATAGAAAGTGCTGGAAAAGCTTAGTGATAAGATTGCTAATCCCGACGTATGCCCGACTCACGACGGAGTCAACCCCCAGAATATTCTAGATAAATTAGTATACAGTATAAATACTCAGCTGAGGAACAGATCCTCATCAGCTTGTAAAACTTGGTCTAACAACCACTTGTGCAATCTTACCTTGAAATAACAACACACAGTGACGCGGCAGGCAGACCTACGTGGCATGATGCGGATGGCTGCAGCGTACACCGATAAGTTTCTGGAATGCGAATGAAAGGGCAAAAGGATGCGCAAAGCTCACACCACACCAACTTAGAGTTGAGGGTATTCCCTGCCCACACAAGGGAGTTGATGAACTGAGTCAGGCAGGATATGGAGGCCCAGAAGATGTACCAGCACGTCCCCGAGTTCCATGCCCCGCGAGGGCAATAATGAGAAGTGATGAGGTATCCCTGAGCCCCAGAATGAGGCTCGCGAAGGCTTGAGGCGAAATTGGCCAAAACGAAGCGAAAAGATTTGGAAAAGATTGAAAAAAAGAAAGGACGATCGGAGTTTGATCGGAGTTTGAAACGGTGATTGAGTGATTGATTGATCGACGGCCCAATCGGGCTTGCTTGTTACAGTACCTTGCTTGTCAAGGTTAGTCTGGCAGGGATCGTACGCATCGTAATATATTGTACGTAGTGAGGACTGTGTTAGTGACGGTTTTTAAGTCGTGTCTGGTTTGATTTCACCAAGATTTTCCATCACTCGGCGTTGATTGATTGGTATCACAGCATTGACGCGTTCCACAGCTTCAATTTCCACTCCTTCGCCTCAATTCTCACATTCGTTGTCTATCCCCATTTAAATCATCCCGTTCTCACTTTCACTGGCAGTCCACTAGCGCACATCACTGGCGTCCTCCCGCGCTCCGTACGGCACTGTCAAACAGCCTCTTCCTAGTCTCTCTGGATCTTGGCAGACAGTCAGACTCCCTCGCTCGTTCCTGGTTCGGAAACCTTCCAAAAAAAGCGGCTCACTCAAGGCTCGCTTTGTTTGTGATATCATATCACCCAGTACTGGCACCTAGCTCCCAAAGATATCCTGAAGATCGCCTAAGTACTCCAACGTGACAGATGCGACAGCGACTACACACCCGGGCGCTAACGGAGATGCCACCGGGTACCTCGAACGGGGCAAGCCGCAACAGCACGTTCTTCTGCCGCTGCGTTCCGAGCTCCAGGTGGCAGGTGCGTTCCGAATCGGCCATTATGCGTACGTGAGGCGCAGCCAGTGTAACATCTCATTTTTTTAATTGGCGTGAGGCTATCTTTGGGGGCATTGTGGTTCGTGTCCGTTTTCACACTATCGATTCCCTCCAAACTCGACCTGCACTGGATTAGGTGATTTCCCCTGAAACCAGAGTACCGACACGCGAGCGCCTCCCGGGTACGTAACATGGGCGCCTACTCTCCATATGACCGTCTCGTGGCTTCCACACGAGGTTGGGCATGTCTAGGATGGGGGTTCGATGGTGTAGATCTCGCTGAGACCATATAACACACAATTATTTTCTGATTCTTCTTGGCCGACCATAACACAGGAGTTGACCACCTTCTTTTTGATAGAATGCGAAGACGGTGCGGAAGCTGTACTACTTGACGTCGGCGACGGGTAAAAAATAGCTCCGATGATGACTCACTGCCTCGTGTGCTCAGGCTTTTCTTCTTTACAGCATCTCTCTTGGATCCCACCTTCATGGCAGACATCGTCGGCCTCGTCGCTAGCGTCCTCCAGCTTCTCGACACCATATCCAAGGCTCGGGACTACATACAAGATTTCCGCAATGCGCCTAAAGATCAGCAAGACCTCCTTCTTGAAATCACGCATCTCCGCCCGCTCCTGAAGCAGGTTGACAAGCGAATCCAGGGAGACTCGTCTGCATGGGCCGACACATTGCAGGAGTTCAAAGGGCCGCTTACCCGGTTGAACACGATAATAGAGGAGTTGACTGAAAACCTCACCCCGGACGGTATTTCGAAGGCGGCTGGTCGACGGTTGGCGTGGCCATTGTGGGGAAAGAAAGATGTGGAGGACGGATTGATGACGATCGAGCGGTTAAAGACCCTGCTCAATTCTTGGGTGGGAATGGGTATCTTGTCAGTCCACCTCTCTTTTCCCTACACGCCCTTCTGATGTGCATCAGGGACTCCACCCAAGGCAGGCTCGCCATACATCTAAGTGGCCTACGTATACTGATAAAGATTTGAGCAGATATCGTATCCGCTGTTGAGGAAGCCGCTGAGGAGCAACGTCTGACCCATCAGTGTGAGTGAAACTACGTGAGATGCATTCCCATCGATTTTTGTACTGATTTCCGACTCAAGACACAATCAGGAGACTTAAAAATGCCGCCGTAGAAAATGAACAAGCCCATGACCGTGAATTTCTCGATTGATATCTGTGCTCCAGTCGCTGAATCACCGAAATAGATATGATCTCCGCTCTAACAGAGGCGACGGAAGAACAGCGGATTGTTCAAAACTGTAAGATTCGTTCAACAAAACTCAATCTGGAGCTCATGGCACCGGTAGATCTCTCCAAATCTGTGAGAGATGTTGCGCGGAAACAAGAGCGGTATCACAAGTGTACGTGGCTACCGACACATCCCCAATATTCGAAACTCACATGACAAGGTAGATATCTTCAAATCTGTGAGGGATGCAGCACGGAAACAGGAGTGGCTACACGAGTGTACGTGGCTACCGACCGATCCGCAATTTTTGCAAACTCATGTCCCAACAGCTGCAGAGAGGGACCAAATAATAGAGTGGTATTCACCGCTCAACTTTTTCCTACGCCAAGCAGATATATTCAATAGCCGCCAGCCGGGAACTGGCCAATGGCTGTTGGAACACGATCTATTCAAGAAATGGAAGTCGTGGACCATTAATAACATATGGTGTCGTGGGATGCGTACGTGTTCGATAACTTTCGCGACTCCACTGTTAACGTACAAGGGATAGCCGGTGCCGGGAAAACTGTGCTCGTGTGCGTACATACTTATTGATCTTTTCATCAATATGCTAATTCAGGGACAGGTCAATAATCGTTGATCATCTGCGGACGCAACTGGATACCTATAACATCGGTGTGGCAGTCATATATCTCAATCACAAGGAGACCGACACACAATCTCCGTCGAATCTCTTGGCCAGTCTTTGGAGACAGCTCGTCTTGAGAAAGTCCATTGGATCAGATGTGCACGAGCTGTACGAGAAGCACCGCGAGCCACGCACGAGACCATCACTGGCTGAGGCCCAGACCGTCCTTCTTTCCGCCATTAAAGAATACTCCAAAGTTTTCATCCTCGTCGATGCGTTGGATGAATATCCAGACGCACAACGTGACGATCTACTCCGGTCTCTCTTCGTGTTGGCACCGAGCGTCAAGTTCCTGATGACGTCCCGACCTCACATTACCTTCAACGATCCCCCTTTCTTTGAAACGCTGGAAATTCGAGCGACAAAGGTCGACATTTGGAAATATCTCAATGGCCAAATTATGAAGTCTCCTCGCCTTTCAAAACACATTAAAAACTTTCCAGACTTGCGCCAGACCATGGAGGCACGGATTGTGCATTGCAGCGACGGAATGTGGGTATCAACTTCCACAGTTATAAACCCGATTAATAGAGGTCTAGGTTCCTACTCGCGAAATTACATATTGATTCTCTCGCAACGAAGCTCACTGTCAAGGGGGTCCGAGACGCCCTCAACACTCTGCCACGGGACCTGAACGGCACCTTTGATGAAGTGGTGGACCGAATAAATGATCAGGACGAGGAGGAGAAAGCACTTGCCTGGCTCGCGCTATCCTGGGTGACGAATGCACGACGACCACTGGAGCCTTCTGAGCTCAGGGTGGCTCTTTCCGTTGAGGAAGGTGCTACCGAGCTCAATGCAGAAAATATCCTGGACACAGAGACCATCTTATCTGTCTGCACAGGGCTGGTTATAATCAACAAGGAGGATAATAAAGTTCGCCTCATTCATCATACCATACAAGACTACTTGGAGCGGATCCTAGACCACGAATTCCCTCGTGCCCGCAATAAAATTACAACGACATGCATCACATACCTCCTGTTCGAAGCCTTCCCCAGACACAATATCGGAGATGCACGCTGTAAATACCTCTTCTCAACAAACCCGCTCCTGGAGTATGCCGTGAATTACACTTTAATTCATGCTCACGGACAGCCCGAACGCGACATCAAGGAAACCATTATATCGTTCCTGGACCAGTGTTTTGGATGGGTGGAGCTATGGAATTGGTCGCATCGCTTAGAGCGGATACCAACCTCGGGAACCAAAGTCTGGATTGCTGTGTTCTTTGACTTGCAGCAAATCACGGAATGTTTGATACGCGACGAGGTGGTTGAAAGCCATGCCGTGTATATGGCCCTTGTACGAGGACACACGGGGGTGACTCATATTCTTGTCGGAAAGCGCTCCTACCTCCAAGCCCTGGGTGAATATTATAGCTCCGCATTACAGTTCGCCATATCGAAGAATGATAAAAAAACTGTTCGCTTGCTCCTCGCACATATTATCAATTTCGATGCACCCAATCGAGAGTTTTCGACAGCAATGTCGCGGGGAGACCAAGTGATGGTCAGGCTTCTCCTCGAGGGTCACCTTCGCACAGCATGGGCGAGAGAAGAGCCTAGCGCGCTGAGGTCCGGCGAGTCAACGTTATCGAAAAATTGCGGCGAGATCGCCCGGCTTCTCATTGGCCAGGATATCGATACAATAGGCCATAAACTACTTGCCGGATCCAGGGTAGATATCAAGGCGAAGACCGAAGCAAGGGGAGGAGAGAGATTTAGCAGTAGCGCAAGCCGGTTCCCACGTGTACCCCGTAACTCAGCAAACCCCACGGGCGGGCGGGGCCAGACTGCCACGTCGAATGTCGATAACCTACCTCTGCTACCGTCTGCCGCGATGGGATATCTTGCAACAATGCTGCGCAAGGCAATGCCTGGCACGCAGCATGAATCAAGGGCCACGGCGCGAGCGTTAAGCTTGACAAACAGTCTGGGTCAGAAAACGAACCACCAATACGCAGAGAACGGAAGAAGATGAAATATGGAGAGGAAGTGTGAAGAGGAACAACGGGGAAGGCACGCTTTTTTTTCTTCCTTTTTTCTTCTTGTGAATCAACTTTATTTCCTTTCTGTCGCTCACCATATGGTAAGATCCCTCTGTGCGTATATATAATTCATGCGTCAAGTGTATATGTCGATGGATACAGTATGTAAATTCGACATCTCTACGGGCCTGCTTCACGCAGCCTACGGTCCTGTCTGTCTGGGTTCAGTTCTCTGCATAAATCAAATATCCACCACTTACTTAATACATACGACAACCCCAATTATAATTCAAACCCAAAGCTACTGTATCATTATGTCCGGGTTATCCGTCCATCCGCGATTTCGAACGTGAAGCACAGAAGGGGGCTCTCCGGTGTGTGCGAATTCCTTCGGACTGTCAGAATTCCTTCTCCGGCGTGTTCGAATTCGTTCTCCGGAATGCTTAATCCGCACGCTCACAGATGTATCCAACACTCATATATTTAGTGATTTGAACCGAAACATTGAACTTAACCATAAATTCAACCGCACGCGAATTCTCCTGCCACGACAAGTTCAACCGAACCACAAACGAATGTGCGGCGGACTTCACTGGGCCTTGGTCCCGAATTAACGCAAATGTTTAATTATAACAGACGCGATATGGAGGTGAACGAATTCGTAGTAGGGTGAGAGAGAGCTGCGTACCTGCATCCTGTGAGGCTTCATGGAAGTGGTGGCAAATTGCGACGGCGTGGTGGAAGCAGGATTGCCAGTGCACGAAATTGAATGCAAGGATGGTCAATAAGTTAGGAAATTTGGACGAAGACTCAATGATGTGTTGAGCGATAATAGCTAGTCTCTGCGTACGGCGCTATGCGACTTGAATGAACAGAAACTACCATTGACATCCAGACTCGTACATGAGAATTCACACAGAGACTCCGACCAGAAAAAATTAAGTAGAGACCAGAATACTAGTAAAATCTTTGGGTGAAAAAAAGCGCTGTGAGGGTGGAGTTTCTCAGTGGTTGAATACCGGCCATCCATTTTGGAAAGAGTGCCACCGACCATCAAATATTTGCGACCACCGCCAAGTACAAACTCCCTCTCCTTCAACTCTCTATTCTCGGTCATCTTCCACACGGATAAGACGCGGGATACATTAATTTATACTGTTAACGTCACCTAAAGCATGGCGGGAAACAACTGCAACATCGACATTAAACATTATGGCAAATGTAATCCCATCATCAAATTATTTGGAGGTGAGTATCTGGTTATGGTTGACGCCCGATAGTATCATTGGTGTTGTGGTTGGATGGAACAAAGGCCCTGCCGTCACATGGGGTATTGATAATTGCGGCCAGCACCAATGTTGAATACTGATACCAGTAGAACCCGCAAAAGAAAACAGTGCATGTAGTTGTCCCTCTGCCCGGAATGTACAACGAGTTGTTTCAGATGTAAAGCTATAGCGCAGTAATCTTATATAGAACAGATTGGAATCTTTATAAATTGAACGATTTGGATCTGGCGTTGGCTTTGGATAAAGGTTGATCTCGCGAAGACAACGTCGGGTGCTAGGTGCAGGGAATAAAGATCCAGATTAAGACGACGCTGCGGAGAGTAAACCAGTGAGCATGGAGGATATACACGCAAGAGACTTAACCAAGCGCACCACCCAGCCTCCCCTCGCTCAGCCACTTCACGTACACACGCATGCAAAACATAAACTCGAACGTGATTAATTCACGAAAGAAAAAAGAAAGGAAGAGAGAAGGGGGTGCTAGTCGATACAGTAGTGGTACAGCGGCAAAGAGGGTGCGTAAGCGTGCAGGCGAGCGCAAGCGCAGGCGTGAAGGAATGGTGAGTAAGGAATATCGCGGCGTAGGCGTAGGTGGGCCAAAGTAATGCATCGTATGTAGCTCGCAGCTCATATATGACGAGGAGGAGCGCTGGGAGATCACAGCGTCAGCGTCAGCCACCGGGCATCACGCCAACGCGCGCCCCCTCCCTGCCCCCGTATCCACCTGCGGAGGCGTCGGGAACACCTCCATCGAGATGGAATGCGCGTCCGACACGGGGGACCACTGCGGCTCCCCGTCCGCGTCGTGCTCCCCGTCACCCCGTGGTCAGCCGAGTACGCGCGTGCATGCTACGCGACGTTCATCGGGAGGACAAGTCCGGCGAGGCGGGCGACTCCGCCTCCGACGCCGCCGTCGTTGACACCAGGCGAATGGACGCAGGCACCCTAGGTGGAACGAAGATGACACCGACGCAGAGCGCTTGAGCTCCATCTCCGTGTCCGTGCCGAACTCCGACGTGGCGAAGAACACAGTGAACGAGCCCGTGCCCGACCGCGGGAGAGAGACGGCATGTTTCGCGGGCGGTTTGGGCTGCGCGCACCCCGTGCCCTTCACCTTCTCCTTCGACGCAGCGGCGAACACACCCGTCGCGGGACGCTTGATTCTCACCCTCCCCGCCCCCTCCAAACCGCCGTGATGATCCTCCCTCCGAGCAACGCGTAGTTCCTGCACGCCTCCACCGCGAGCCCAAAGAAGCCAAAGAACACAATCGCGCAGGCCGGACTCGCGCAGCGCGCGAGCTCGACGGCCATGATGGAGGAGGGGGGGAGCGCGGGACCTGCTCGATGCGGGCGAAGTCGAAGTGCCCTACGGTCGGCGAAGGAGCGCCAGGGGGCAAGAGGGAGGCGGCGAGGGGGGCGGTGAGGAGGAGGTCGGTTAGGGCGAGCGCGAGGGGTGAGGCCGGGCGGGGAAGGGGGGAGATGGGGGAGAGGAATTAGGCGAAGAAGGCGCGGCGGGCGGAGAAGGTGCGGAGTGAGAGGACTTCCAGCAAAAGCATAAGTTGGTCAGCTGTGGGGTCAGAGATGAGGGGAGGAGACGTACCACAGTAGACGGTGGAGACAAGGCCGATGAGGGGCTACGCAGAGGAGGTGAAGTATGTGGGGAGCGAATTGTAGAGGTCGGGTAGCATTCGATGTCCTCGAAGACGTTGAAGCGGTCACGATGTACTGCGCTGCGACGTACAGCAGCGGGAGAGTCCGCAGATAAGCGAGTCGATCAGGACTGGGCGGCGTTTCTGGGGAGTGGCATGAGCACTGGGAGAATGAGGGGAATGGAGGGGAAGCGCACCTCGGCGGGGGTGATTACGACGGCGCGCACGGACGCGATGTGGTACAGGCGGCGATTAATGCACAGTGACGCGGCAGGCAGACCTACGGCGGCACCCAGCATGATACGGGGCTATAGCGTACACCCATAAGTGTCTGGAAAGCGATTGAATGGTAAAAGGACGCACAGAGCTCACACCACGCCGGCGCGGAGTTGAGGGTATTCCCCGCCCACGCAAGGGAGTCGACGAACTGATTGAGGCACGAGAGCAGGGGAAAGGATGATGCAGCACATCCCTGAGTTCAATTGCACGGTCGCGCTGAGCACCAGAACGAGGTTCACGAATGACTTTGAGATACGAAAAGACAAGACCATCGGAGTTTGAAACCTTTGATTGATTGATCGATAGCCCCGGGCTCTCATCGATCTCATCACTCTATTGTGCGTGGGTTCGATTCCCGTGCCTCGATCGGAGAGGTTCTGCAAATCGGAGATTGAGACGCCCGAACACGCCATGATCTCATGCGAGTCCTTGACCGCATTGGTTGATCTTCGAGCTGTGTTTCTCGCGAAACTCTTTTCTGATTTGCCAAACTTGCAACACCGGATGGCGGAACTCTCAAACACTGAGTTCCTCAAGGCCATTATTTATCCAAGATCGACTATCGCACTCGTTGCTAAGTACGCATTTGATGTCCTTGAGTTGTTTTACGCCGTTCCCGTGTTCCGTCTAGATGCTTGACAGGCTAACCAATTGATGTGCTGATATTTTTAGCTTTTTTATATTCGTTTAGTTCTACCGCGGCGAGTCTATCTGCGTCCGTGAGCTCGGCTTGATGGATATGGGAGGGCCCAGGGACGAAGGTGTAAATAGTGCGTGTACACCGGGAAAATTCCTGGAACCGGCGTTCATGAGTTGGACCGGCCGTGTAATCCTACCTACCTACCTACCTACCCGCTGGAGGCATGACCAAATCTTCTAGCAGCCATCGTGTACCTCGTAAATTTACTCTATTAATTGAAGTCTGCGATGGTAATGTAGTTTAAGCCCGGTTACTGCGTGTAACCCTTCCATCCATCTTAAACCCCGTGGGTATTTCCGCCGCTCGCGTTCTACGCCGCCGACCGCCTGCTGCGCATATTCAGAAGACGGGTAGGACTATAGTGGAGGCTTAGGGAAGGGTTGAGACAGAGAAGGACGGGATGAGTTTTGTGAGTCGCACACCCCCGTACCAGGCTTATGCTTGATTAACACCGCACTCCAGATCCCCATCCCGTTCGCCACGCGCGGGTGGAGCGCGGGGCAGCACATGCAGGTGCACGCCATGATCGGCGTGCGTGCGGTGGAGGAGCACTCGCTGAACGTGTGCAGTGCAGACCCAGGGGTGACGTCTTTGGCTGGTGGGTGCTTGTTCCTTACAATCCATCTCCCTCATACTTACACGCTCATTTTATTTTCAAACTTGCATTAGCGCTGGATGACAACGATGTTGTTGATGGGAAAATCGACGCAGTAGTATACCATAATGATTCAGATTTTGCACTCGTGAAATGGTGAGGACCTGAATCTTTCGCGGGGATGTTCGCGTGAATCCCCTTGAGCAGCAGGTGATTGCCTACTGGCAAGGTAGGCGAAATCCTGGGAACGTTCAGTCATCCGAAACATTGTATCGTAGCGTATCATACGTCTATCAAGTCCATTCATTCATGCGCAGCAGTGGTCTCCCATCTCGGACCGCGCCTCAAAGCAAGAACACGCCCAGTGCCATCCCCGCGAGCGTCATCCCCGTCCCCAAGCCGGCGGACGCACTCACACGCCCAGCCCCGCCCGTGTTTAACGCACTGACCCCGTTTCCCGACTGTGTCTCGCTCGGCGCCGCGCTCTGCCTCTGGCTCAGGCCAGGAGCGGCGGTGGAGTGCGGGTGGTCGTCGCACGTAGATTCGGGGTGATCCTCGAACGTAGAAGAGTGGGGGCGGTTGCTGCTGGATTTGGGTGGTCTTCGGAAGTGGAAGTGGAAGCGTGGGGGGGTTGCTGTCGTTGCATCTGGGGCGGTCTTCAGTTGACATAGAGCCGCTGATTCTATATAACGGGAAAGTCAATATTGAGTAGGGAGGACAAGGCAAGGGTATAAAGAAGAGGATGATAGACAAAGTGATGGACGGGGAGGAAAAGGCAGAACGTGGAACGGAGAAATCATGCAGAACGAAGAAGAGAAGCAATACAGCCCAAAAAGAAAAACAGAGGGGGCACTCACGTTGCAGTACTGCTCAGGATATCGCTGCCATGGTCGTCAACTTGACGTGCGATTTTTCGAGTGCTTTCATACTATATACACCATTTTTGCATACAAGATGATTCCACAGACTCGATGTTTCAGAAAACACCAAAATATTTTATTCTGAGACAACGAACAAGGAAGGGTATGGATTAAACTATGCACATCTTCACGAAATCGATGAAGGCCCATGCCAACATTTTAGTTGGACCCATAAATGACCGAGAACACCATCGGACATTCTTTTTGTTCACTTAGTGTATGTGGTGATTGAGGTGATCCTCCCCAAGAGAGATTCAGATGCTCAGCGCGAATGCAAGATAGTGCAGGTGTTTGTTGGTCTCACCAGCTGTATGAATTAGTTTCGGTGGAGATTGCAGCAAACTGGTCTCGCCTGGATGATGGAGGCTATGCCACAGATACAGAGAGCATAGCAAACAACATCATCTGGCAGGCTGAGAAAGCTGGATGGCCATGTGGTGGGGTGATGTGCAAGTGATGGCGCATTTCAATTTTCGACACGGTTTTGGTCGTTAAATAAATAAAAGCAGATCTCCGAATCGAGTATTCCACTTCGACCTACTGAATGATTTTTTGCCCCTTCTTTCCACCCAAAGAAACCACTTTCTGACCTCACCACATCATAATCAGACTCGAGGTGGAGTGATTTCATTAGACTTGAACCAGTCCCAAGGGCATAAGCTCTCAAAGACAGTCGTTTGATCACTATGCCGGAGGGACTGGAAGATAATAACCGTTGATCAATCAACACGGAGTTTGCCGAGAATCTTTATTGAAAGTTCGAGACAAAGTTTTTTTCAAATGCAAATCTGAAGAGGCACTTTTGTAGAGATTCAAAATCTAAGACGCGTGACGGTTTTGGTTTCTTATTATACTGATATACTATATTGACCGATATTTACCTCTGCCCCGCTTGTTCTCTCTGGTCTACAATCCTCGATTCGGCGCTCGGCGATAACACCTCTTGACTCGACCAGAACGTTTGTTGCCGACAAATTTCAACAGCGGATTTATGCGATGCTTACAGTACCCCCCACGTCTCTTACGCTTGATTTGATACCTCAAGATCATTCCTCCTAAATCACTTCCACTGGCATCAGATATGCGTTCACGCAAGTGGAAACCCTACTTATTTCCTCGCGGTACTACGGACCACAGTCGTTTGTTGGTGCATGTTGTATCTCTGGCCGCAGGTGTCCCCTTGTCGATTTGAGGCCTTTTTGTGGTAGCCATCGATGCGAAGGTCTGCGGGCATCACTATCCTCCCTTACATGTCCCTCTCGACAATGAAACCCCCCCCGCAATGGTTACAAAATTACCTGACATTTTGACTTACAACAGAGTCCTTAGACAGCCGTTAGCTGTGGATTTCTGCTGAAAGACGGTTCAATTGATTTCAATGAAAAAAATGCAGTTGATTTATTTCGATCAAGAAAGACGAGAAAAAGAAACCAAAATAATCTCAATATAATACACAGCTCCTCCGTTTCCTACATTTTCACTTGCACAGGAACCTGGATCACTTTCCAAAACTCGTTCCCTTCTCGGATTCGCTTGAAGCCTCGAGGCTTCCCATTCCCCGTAAACTCGACATCAAACAGAGAGCTCTGTTCTATCCAATCGAGTTGGTGGTACTCTGTGGAGACAAACAGTTTGAGGATCCCAAACATCGATGAATCCTCTTCAAATTCGAATGCATCCTCTGCCCCGGCCCCGACCTGGAGGGTCCCGTTTGAATGCAGGGTGGGTTTCGCACCCTCTCCAGGGGGTAGGTACAGTACCTGGTAGACGCACATTCAGTTTTTTTTTGCAATATCTGTGTGAGGTGTACTTACATCGATTTGATACGTCTGTGGATTCAAATAAAAGAGATATGGGTATAGATCACGTGGGGAATCGCTGCACATCTCAAATGCATATTTCTTCCCATTCACTGCTGTCAGCTGGGCAGCATTATCTTGAACGATATTGCCGACATCCAGGTTGGGTTGCCGTGCACCAAATGGACCCATCAGCTCATATATCTTTAGCTGTATGTTGGTGTTTGTGCCCCCCCGGCTTTTGGATTGGTTGAAGATGTAGTTGAAATGTGCCAGGCCATCAAGAATGGAGAAGAGATGTCTGGGACTCCTGAACTTGAAGCTTGTATTTTCGAGGGCTTTAGGGATTATTCCTGCTTTCATTGACCCTGCTTGCCACTCTATTATGATTTCCTCCTCCGATTTTCGGACAAGAATGTCGGGCAGTGGTGAGAACATAAAGTTATGCTCAGAGTAAAAATTATGCTCGGACTCGACGACTAGGTGCGGAAAAATATTGTTCCCAGCAACCTTCAGCATTCTGCCAGACTTGCTCCAATCTGTCACTCGTACTCGATATCCAAGCAACTGGCGGCTTCCCTCCTTTAAGCGAAGAATTGAATGGTTTGACTTGACGACGCCAACCACTGTGAGTGTGGGATTGGTGCTTCCATCACTGGTGACCAGGCTGAATTCTGTGTCTGTAGAGATGCCTCCCAACTCCCCAATATCCACCTTGAATGTGTCTGGATCGGAAGGATTACGCTGTAAGAGCCAGCTATGTTTAGATTTGGTGTTGGTGAAAACGAGCCAATCCTGGTTCCTATGGCCACAATGTGGGCGCTGTTTATCCAAAACTTTACTGTCCAAAGACTTCAGAAGGTCCGAATATGTTTGGGTGCTAAAATCCTCCTGTGAATAGGTACGAAGAGCATTGAGGAGGCTTGCTGTGAAGCGTCCCATTATTCTCCCCGCAGAAGTAGAATCTGTTTCATATGCACTCTCCTTTTCGCCACATGCAGCAAGTAGAATATGGGAGGAGGCAGCGGCATTCCAGCGGCCCAAAGCCCGACTAGACACACGACCCCGGTGAAGGTTGCGATCCACGGCCAGCGATATTGGTGTTGTATCAGCGTCCAAACGCCGAGGGGTTCCGGACTCCGAGTCCCTGCTCAATCCGCCGGAATGGCAGGAGTCTAGAATCATTGTCTGTACATGAGATCTGTCAGCTGATGCACATAGTGGATACGGAGAAAACAAACAATATTGGTCCCTTTATTCTGAGCTAAGTCCTCAAGAAGCCATCCAAAGACATAGTCTGGGATGCCATGGACATATTGACCGTTCTTGGTCATCCTTGTGTCGTAGGGACAAATGGTTTCCACAATCGTTCCAAAGTCCACCGACTTACAGCTGCTTCCATGTCCGGCAAAGAAGAGAATCATGAGAGCCCCATCGCTCGGAATCGCTGCATTATTGATGAGGTGCGATTGAACTTTTTCGATTATGTTGTCACGGGTTGCCTCAGCGCCTATCAATTTAACAATTCGGGTTTCTGGCTGCGGAATTGCGCAGTCCTCGGTGAGGAATTTCGCAAATGCTTCCGCGTCATTTTCACACCCGTTCAGGGTTGAAATTTCATTTGCTTCATACTAGTAACCTGTCAGCCAGTTCTCTTCATACATTTGAAAGCATCGCACCTTATTGATACCAATAATGAGGGCGAAGGTGGACTGGAAAAGAGGATTGGGTGTCATAGACATCAAAGCAACTAGCAAAGCTGTGATTAGCAATATGGTCATTTGAATAGTGGTTCATACCAAAGACTGGATGATTGAGAGGATTGAAGGGGGGAAGCAGGGAACACGGATGCAACGCTTTATTTAAGGCACTTCATAGATTCCCGTGGCTGCACAGATCTGTCACAATTGCGATATTTATCACTGACAGGTGCTATAAATAGATCTTTCTCGTCTATCATCCTTGGATCGATTAAAAAATACATAATTTTTAGGACAATGGATGGAGAAAATCAATGGCATGGATTCAGTCTCAGCCCCTGTCCCACTCCTATTCAAGGACGAGATGCGCGGCAAGGACCAGGGAATCCAGGGTCCTACCGCACCACATGAGAAATGGCGGTCCCGTGTTGCTAAATGGAAGGTGGGATGACAAGGTCATTGGTTGCGGAAGTGTCACAGAGGTGGGAAATGACATAATATTTCCCATGAAGCCTTCTTATGACATCCGGTAAATTCCCTATCATGCGGAAGGACCGGTGATTATCTCATGACAGGGGGGATCGGGGACCAATAATAAGACCCAGTGAAAAACCGGTGTTGGCAGATCTTTCCACATCGAGCGTGGTCGATTCAAATACATCCATTTTTCACAGGCCCGTGCACGGAGTATAAGATCATCAAATGGTTTGAGATCAGTCTTGTTTCATGTTGCCCTCCGCCCCCATGTTCCCCGCATCATTCCCCCATACTCCATGTCGTTCTCCACCTCTCCCTTTCATGGAAACCCCCAACCCCCCCACTTATCAGTCTCTCTCTTGCATCTGGCCGGCCTAGTACCTCAAGCTACAAGTTTCAAGATTCCCGCTCTCGTACTTCCGCAATTCGCTCACAACTTACATCACACGGCCTCTTTGTCTTCCCTTCAAACTCAAGTTATAAGCTGCGTCAATGGCTCCGACCTACTTCAATCCTTCGTTTTTTGCAGCCTTTAAGTCTTCTTTGTTTCTGACGGCGCGCGCTTCGAGCTTGCACATCAACAGAAATTTCCTTTCCTGCTTCAAGCCAAGCTGGGCCACATCTCTACGATTCGGAGGGAGGGCAATGAATTTGCGAGTAGATAGAAAATGTCCTGTGAAATATTTCAATTCATTTTCCACTACCATATGCTTACATTCGAGCCATGGATCTCCCCCGAAATGAACAGATCTACCTATCCCTGGCTGCATCAATCATGCACGCTTATTTGGATAGATATCAAATGAACCGAATCCCATATCGAAAAAATCGAGAGATCAATGTATGCTAACTTTTTCGAGACAAATAAATACATTATATTTCGCTCTATTTATCTCGATCTCCCACCACGGGTTTCTCACTGGGAATAAGATATGGTTTGTCGTGGGACGAGAAAATTTCCGTTTTGAGATGTTTTTGATCCCCGCCAAAGAATTACCCGTATCTCTCTAGGATCTTCACGGATTGGCTTGAAACCTAGATAGATCTACTGGAATAATTCATATGCAATTAGTGATAGAAATAAGCCATTGAAAAAACTTTATTTTACATGATTTGGCAGTCGGGGCTCTTCCGAGAGCGAATTCCGACTAGCAGGCCCAACCCGACTCCGATTGACAGAGCCAAAACCTTATATAATGCCCTCCATGGCCTTCCTAGTTCACTTGAAGATATTCTGGGTAGGTGAATGCGGTGTGCAGTGAACCGTCCTCCAGGAGGAGGAGGAGGAGGGAATTCTATGGGACTGTCGAGATGGTGCACTTGATCAAGGGAACCAGATGGTGGATCCCCTAAGGGGTGGAGAAATCCAACTGGTCCCAAACATTGAATAATGATGCAAAAGTCATCGCAAGAGGCATAGGATATCCTGAACGTATGAATGAAGAAGGAAAATTGGGGCTATAATAATAAAAAAATGCGACTGGCATTCGGAATTTGGTGGGATAGCCTCAGAAGAGGAAAACAACGAAGCCCGCCAGTCAATTTATATTTCCACTCAACTCGCCCATACACTATTCATAGATCTCAGATGAGACGCATCGATGGGCACTGGCAGGGCGAATCCCAACACGCCGAAGCCTCGACAAATTCAAGCACATGCAGAAGGACGAATTCGTGTTTGAGCACGACTGAATTCAAGTCCGAACACGCGGAGGAGCACCTACAGCCAAATATAAGCCCCGAGAAAAACACAAACAAAAACTAACCCGACTTCCATCCCTCCCCGAAATCCAACAAGTCGTAAGTCGCAAGTCGCACATCGAAAAAAAGGGAAATAGATTTCATCAAAAGAAAGAAAAAAGAGCTAGTCGATACAGGTGGTACACGAGCATAATGAGTAAATGAAGGTGCGTTGCTGCCACATATGTAGCGTGCGTCGCTGCTATTCAGCATGCGGTGGGCATACGTGTAAGTAGACGTCGGGCGGCATACGTGGAAGTAGACGTCGGGCGGCGTAGCTGGGATCATGCGAAGTGGTGCGTATGAGCAGGGCCGAGAATAATTATACCAGCGCCCATCCACGAGGCGTATCATATGCGTGCGCAGGCATCGCCTCCATCGAGATGGAATGCGCGTCCGACGCGGGGGACCACTGCGCCTCCTCGTCCGTCTCCTGGGCGGGATGCCTGTCGGCGTCGTGCGCATATTGGGCGTCCTCTCGCTCACCCGCGTGGTGGAACTGGGACTGGTCAGTGGGTGAGGCAGAGTACGCGCGCGCATGCCACGCAACGTGCAGCGGGAGGATAAAGTCCGGCGAGGCGGGCGACTCTGCCTCCGACGCCGCTGTCGTTGGCGTTATGGGCGAGTCCGGCGCGTACTCGTGCATCGTGGGTTGCGCAGGCGCGTCCAGCTTCTTGATGAACCACGAAGGCAAGGGGAACGAAGGCACCCAGGCGAGTGGAAGGACGACGACGCCGACGCGGAGCGCTTGAGCTCCACCTCCGTGCCTACGTCCGTGCCGAACTACGACGCAGCTAAGGACGCGGTGAACGACCTCGTGCCCGAGTGCGCGTAGCGGGGGAGGGATACGTTGTGCTTCGCGGACGGCTTGGGCTGCGTGTACCCCACACCCTTCGCCTTCTCCTTCGACGCAGCGGCGAAAACCCGCTGGCGGGACGCTTAATCCCCGTCCTCCCCGCACCCCTCCAAAAGCCTGTCATAATCCTGGCACCGAGCAACACGTAATTTCGCCTCGCCTCCACCGCGAGCCCAAAGAAGCCAAAGAACACGATCGCGCAGGCGGGGCTCGCCTAGCGCGTGAGTTCGACGGCGATGTAGGAGGGGGGGAGGCCCAGAGCACGCGGGACTTGCTCGACGCGGCCGAAGTCGAAGTGCGCTACGGTCGGCAAAGGAGCGCGAGGGGGAGAGGCGGGAGGCGGTGAGGTTGAGGGCGATGGTGAGGGCGGTGAGGAGTAGGTCGGTTAGAGCGAGCATGGAGAGGCGGAGGTAGCGCGCGGGGGTGAGGGCGGCGTGTGCGGAGAGAAATTGGGCGAAGGAGGCGCGGAGGGAGAGCACTGCCAGTACAAGCACAAGTGCGCGTGAAAGATGAGAGAGGGAAACGCACCACAGTAGACGGCGGAGACGAGGCCGATGAGGAGGGGCCACATGGAGGAGATGAATTACGTTGGGAGCGAGTTGTAGAAGTCCGGGTAGCACCTGATGCCCTCGAAGACGTTGAAATGGTGGCCCTGCACGATGTACTGCACCGCAACGTACAGCAGCGGGAAGAGCCCGCAGATGAGCGAATCGATCAGGAGCACGCGGTGCTTTTGAATGTCAAGTCAGCGGTGGAGTAGGGGAAGAGGGAAAGAAACGCACCTCGGCGGGGGTGATGACTACGGCACGCACGGACGCGATGTGGTACAGGCGGCGATTAATGCACAGAGACGCGGCAGGCAGACCTACGGCGGCACACATCATGATGCAGATGGCTGCAGCGTACACCTATTAGTGTCTGGAAAGCGAATGAAAGGACGTACAGAGCTCACACCACGCCAGCACGGAGTTGAAGGTATTCCCCGCCCACACAAGGGAGTTGATGAGCTGATTGCGGCACGATATAGAGGTACAGAAGATGTAGCAGCACGTCCCGGAGTTCCATGGCACGGTCGCGTGAGGAGCACTGAGTGGGAAGAGAAAAGACAAGACAATCGGAGTTTGAAACCTTTGATTGATTGATTGAGTGTTGCCGCCGGCTAAGCCGATTAATTTCAAAAAAAAATCGATATCTAGCTCACAAGAAAATCACGATAACTCTGAGAATATTTGGGGAGATACATTGCTCAGGAAGCCGTAGGGCGTACCTTTGGGTCCAAGAGATTGGTGCAACCGGTGCCCTGCTATTTGATCGGCTTCTAGACGGCTCGAATTTTAGTCGTTTAAAAGCCGGTCAAGTATCTGTATAATGACCGAGTGGATCGCTCGGTGCCATTGGGAGGTCCTGCGGCTTTTAGGGCAACATTGCTACACAAATATCTTCAGAATTATTCCTATGTTATTCGAAGTGATATCTCAATTTTCTGAAATTGATCGTTAGCCGGCGGCAACACTAATCGATGGTGCTCGCATCACTCTATTGTGTGTGGGTTCGATTCCCACCGGACGCAAGGGTCCAAGTCTTCTGGCAGGGATCGTAACGTTATAACCATGGGCGCTTATTCTCACCGGTGCCAATGGCTGTCTTGTGTCTACACGAGGCTGTGCATGCCTTCGATGCTGTGGATATCGCTGAGACCCGTTATTCCACAGATTTTTGTTCTGACTCTTCATGGCTTACTACAGGGAAGGACTTGCCTACTTTGTTTTTGACAGACTACGAAGAGGTCAGTACAAGAGTTGTAGTCGGCGATGGACTAAAATAGCTCTGATGTTGACGCTCACTGCCTCGCTCAAAGACGCCAAGGCTGTTCTTCTCCACAACATCTCGCTTGCATCCCACCTTCATGGCAGATATCGTCGGCCTCGTCGCCAGCGTCCTCCAGCTTCTCGACACCATATCGAAGGCCCGGGACTACATACACAATTTCCGCAATGCGCCTATAGATCAACAAGATCTCCTTCTTGAAATCACGCATCTCCGCCCGCTCCTACAGCAGGTTGATAAGCGAATCCAGGGAGACTCGTCTGCATGGGCCGATGCATTATAGGAGTTCAAAGGGCCGCTTACCCGATTGAACACAATAATGGAGCAGTTGACCAAAAACCTCACCCCGGACGGTATTTCGAAGGCAGCTGGTCGACGGTTGGCGTGGCCATTGTGGGGAAAGAAAGATGTGGAGGAAGGATTGATGATGATAGAGCGGTTAAAGACCTTGCTCAATTCTTGGATAGGAATGGGTATTTTGTCAGTCCATCTTTCCTTTCCCCAGACACTCTTCTGATGTGCATCAGGGACTCCACCCAAGGCAGGCTCGCGATCCATCTAAGTGGCCTATACTGATAAAATTTGAGCAGATATCGCATCTGCTGTCAAGGAAGTCGCTGAGGAGCAACGCCTGGCCCATCAGTGTGAGTGAACCAATGTAAAATTTACAACGCATTTTTGTACTGATTTCCGGCTCAGACTCAATGAGGAGCCTCAGACATTCTGCCCGAGAAAATTAACAGGCACATTCCCGTATGATTTGTTCCGTATAACCCAATCCGAAGCTCATGACACGCTAGATCTCGCCCAATCTTTGACAGATGTTAGGCGGAAACAAGAGCAGTATCACGAGTGTACGTGGCTACCGACCGATCCCCAATATTCGAAACTCACATCATAGCAGTTGCAGAGAGGGACCGAATAATAGAATGGTATTCACCACTCAACTATTTCCCACGCCAAGCAGATATATTCAACAGCCGTCAACCCGGAACTGGTCAATGGTTCTTGGAACACCATCGATTCAAACAATGGAAGTCGGGGACCGATAATAAGATATGGCTTCATGGAATGCGTAGGTGTTCAGTAACTTTCGCTACTCCACTTTTAACGAATAAGGATAGCTGGTGCCGGAAAAACTGTGCTCGTGTGCGCATAGAATGATTGATCTTTTCATAAGTAAGCTAATTCAGGGACAGTTCAATAATCGTTGATAATCTGCGGACGCAACTGGAGACCCGCAACATCGGTGTGGCAGTGATCTATCTCAATCACAAGGAGAGCGACGCACACTCTTCCTCCATGCTCTTGGCCAGCCTTTGGAGACAGCTTGTCTTGAGAAAACCCATTGGATCAAATGTACACGAGCTGTACGAGAAACACCGCGAGCCACGCACAAGACCATCGCTGACTGAGGATCACGCCGTCCTTTGTTCCGCCATTGGAGAATACTCCAAAGTGTTCATTCTTGTCGATGCGCTGGATGAATATCCAGAGGTGCAACGTGACCCTCTCCTCCGGTCACTCCTCCTGTTGGTACCAAGGGTCAATCTCCTGGTGACCTCCCGACCTCACATTACCATCGACTATGTCACTTTATTTAAAAGGCTGGAAATTCGAGCGAGAAAGGTCGACATTCGGAAATATCTTGAAAGCCAAATTCTGAAGTCTCCTCGCCTATCAAAACACATTCAAAACTCTCCAGACTTGCGAGACTCCATGGAGGCACGGATTGTACGGCGCAGCGACGGAATGTACGTATCAACTTCCACAGTTAGAAACCCGACTCACAGAGGCCTAGGTTTCTACTTGCGAAGTTGAATATTGATTCTCTCGCAACCAAGCTCACTGTTCAGGGGGTCCGAGAAGCCCTAAAAAGTCTACCACGGGACCTGAGTGGCACCTTTGACGAAGTGGTGGACCGAATCAATCGCCAGGATGAAGAGGAGAGAGCACTTGCCTGGCTCGCGCTATCCTGGGTGACGAATGCGAGACGACCACTGGAGCCTTCTGAGCTCATGGTGGCTCTTTCCGTTCAGGAGGGCACCACAGAGCTCAACGCAGAGAATCTCCTGGATACGGAGACGATCTTATCCGTCTGCGCAGGACTGGTTATAATCGACAAGGAGGATAATAAAGTTCGCCTCATTCATTATACCATACAAGACTATTTGGAGCGGATACTAGATCGAGAATTCCCTCGTGCCTGCAATAAAATTACGGCGACCTGCATCACATACCTCCTGTTCGACACCTTCCCCAGACATAATATCGGAGCCGCACGTTGCAAATACCTCTTCTCTGCAAACCCATTGCTGGAATACGCCGTGAATTACACTCTAATTCACGCCCACGGACAGCCTGAACGCGACATCAAGGAAACTATTTTATCGTTCTTGGATCAATGTTCTGGATGGGTGGAGCTATGGAATTGGTCGCATCGCTTGGAGCGGATACCAACCTCGGGGACACGAGTGTGGATTGCTGCTTTCTTCGACTTGCAGCAAGTCACGGAATGTTTGATACGCGATGAGGTGGTTGAAAGCCACGCCGTGTATATGGCCCTTGTACGAGGACACACGGACGTGACTCATATTCTGGTCGGAAAGCGCTCCTACCTCCAGGCCCTGGGTGACTATTATGGCTCCGCATTACAGTTCACCATATCGAAGAAAGATAAAGAAACTGTTCGCTTGCTCCTCGCACACATTATTGATTTCGATGCACCCGATGGAGAGTTTTCGATAGCACTGTCGCTGGGAGACGAAGTGATGGTCAAGGCAATCCTCGAGGATCACATTCGCGCAGCATGGGCCCGAGAAGCCCACAGTCTGCTGAGGCCAAGGCTATCGGGAAGTTGCGCCGAGATCGCCTGGCTGCTCATTGACCATCATGTCGATACAATCGGTCATGAGCTACCTGCCAGGCAGCCTAGACTCAGGGCAGATATCAAGGCGAAGACCAAAGCAGGGGGAGGAGAGCGATTTAGCAGCAGTGCAAGCCGGTTTCCAAGTGTACCCCGTAACTCCAGGTGGGACCAGACTGCGTCGAATGTGGATAATCTACCTCTGCTACCGCCTTCCGCGATGGGGTATCTTGCAACGACGCTGCGTCAGGTAGTGTCTGACACACAGCATGAATCAAAGGCCACGGCGCGAGCACTAAGTATGGCAACCATCTTCGGTCAGCAAACTAACTACTGATACGTAGAGAATGGAAGAGGATGAAGTGTGGAGAGGAACGAAAGGGTTGGTCCTGTTTGGGTTCAGTTCACTGTATAAATTCTTTCAACCTGCAATAATCAGCATGAAGCTCAATAACAAGATAATTCCTTCGTAGATAGACTTGAGGTTTTTGTATACAACAGCGAGCCGATCCTGTTTGTGTTCAGTTCACAGTGCAACTTCTATCGGCCTGCGACTCTAAGCACTGGCAGCATGAGGTTCAATAAACGAGATACGTCGTAAGGCAGTGCCTGACACGCAGCATGAATCAAGAACCACGGCGCGAGCGCTAAGCTTGTCAAGCAGCTTGGGTTGGCAAACCGTGACGAACCATGGATACATAGAGAGTGGAAGAAGATGAAATGTGGAGAGGAACGGCAGGGAAGGCGCACTTTTTTTTCTTCCTTTTTCTTCTTATAAATAAATCATCATTTCTGTCGCTCACCATATGGTACTATCAGTGACTAGGAAGCTGGCCACACTAGGAAGCTGGCCATAGGGCGAATATAACACTCTGGAGTGAATAATATCTCACCTTTGTACTTTCACGGTGCAATATGACCTATTGTGCACCCTCAGACCGATTTTCAACCCAAAGTGATGAGTTGATCCAAAGCTGTGCCCGGGTTGATTGCGGTCCGCAGGGTGAGAAAATCAATTTCCTAACTCCGAGCGACCGCCTCGCCTGTTTCTCAACCAATACTTGAGCAATCCAGGACTTTGGGGGCTACTTCTTCTGCCACAACCTTGGGCTTCCATCTGGGCATGTAGCTCACGGCGTAAACCTTTTTATTTACTTCAGAATCCACCAACACAATTGGAACTCTAACTCGACACCTGCAGTCTTCGATTCGAGATACCAATGTGGTCTTCAAGACTACGATTCCAGTGCCTTGCATGAACCACTAAGATAGATAAAACTTTAATACTCTCAATAGCTCACCACGCTAATACCGCCCTGTCTCCCTTGATGTCAGTACAAGTAGAAAATCACGCTTTCGACACTGGAAAAAAGATTAAATGTCGGGTTCTCGGTAGCATGCCTCGGAAGTAGAGATCTGGGTCCAGGTGGGTCCATCGGCTTCCAATGAACCCTCCTATAACTTATTTTGGCCAACGGCGCCATACCGCTGGCGCAACTCCCTCACTTAGCTCACAGTGTGGATCCTTCCACTCACAGTTCTCATGGGACGACTCCGGTACTGCAGTTTTGTGAGGTCCAATGTACAATATAAGCGTCTGAAGTACATCATTTGGAACCCATGTACATCATGGTCAACGGTGCGCGCCCCCATTGGCCAGCAGCAATGGGTTTTTTACGGTGGCCAGGTACCCCGACATTACCCTTTCGGGAAATCCAACAAAAATAAGTTCGTTGGGCACTCAAAATGCCACCAAAATTATCCCAAGTATACATATTAATTCTCTCGCAACGAAGCTCACTGTGAAGGGGGTCCGAGACGCCCTCAACACTCTGCCACAGGACCTGAACGGCACCTTTGACGAAGTGGTGGACCGAATCAATCATCAGAACGAGGAGGAGAAAGCACTTGCCTGGCTTGCGCTATCCTGGGTGACAAATGTGCGACGACCATTGGAGCCTTCTGAGTTCAGGGTGGCTCTTTCTGTTCACGAGGGCACCACAGAGCTCAACGCAGAAAATCTCCTGGACATGGAGACCATCTTATCCGTCTGCGCAGGGCTGGTTATAATCAATGAGGAGGATAATAAAGTTCGCCTCATTCATTATACCACACAGCACTACTTGGAGCGGATACTAGACCATGAATTCCCTCGCGCCCGCAGTAAAATCACAGCGACATGCATCACATACCTCCTGTTCGACACATTCCCCAGACGAAATATCGGAAACGCACTTTGCAAACACCTCTTCTCGACAAACCCGCTGCTGGAGTATGTTGTGAATTACACTCTAGTCCATGCCCAGGGACAGCCCGAATGCGACATCAAGGAAACCATTATATTATTCCTGGACCAGTGTTCTGGATGGGTGGAGCTATGGAACTGGTCGCATCACTTGGAGCGGATACCAACCTCGGGAACCAGAGTGTGGATTGCTGTGTACTTTGACTTGCGGCAAATCACGGAATGTTTGATACGCGAGGAGGTGGTTGAAAGCCATGCCGTGTATATGGCCCTTGTGCGAGGATACGCCGACGTGACTCATCTTCTGATGGGAAACCGCTCCTACATCGAGGCTCTGGGTGAATATTATGGCTCTGCATTACAGTTCGCCATATCGAAGAATGATAAAGAAACTGTTCGCTTGCTTCTCGCACATATTATCGCTTTCGATGCACCCGATCGAGAGCTTTGGACAGCAATGTCGCGGGGAGACCAAGTGATGGTCAGGTTACTCCTCGAGGGTCACATTCGCACAGCATGGTCCCGAGAAGCCCACAGTCTGCTGAGGCCAAGCCTATGGGAAAGTTGCGGCGAGATCGCCTGGCTGCTCATTGACCATCATATCGATACAATAAGCCATGAATTATCTGCCCGACTCGGGGTAGATATCAAGGAAAAGACCAACACAACGGGAAGGCAAATATTTAGCAGCAGTGCAAAACGGTTTCCCGGTGTACCCCATAACTCGAAAAACTCCGCGGGCGGGTGGGGACAGACTGCCACAATGAATATGGATAACCTACCTCTGCTACCCCCTTCCGCGATGGGGTATCTGGCAGCGATGCTGCGTAAGGCAGTGCCTGACATGCAGCATGGAGCAAGGGCAATGCAGCGAGCGTCAAGCTTGTCAAGCAGCTTGGGTCGGCAAACGAATCACCAATATGCAGATAGCAGAAGAGGGTGAAGTGTGGAGAGGAACGAAAGAGTTGGCCCTGTTTTGAGTTCAGTTCACAGTGTAAATTCTATCAACCTGCAATAGACAGCGTGAAGTTCAATAAACAAGATACGTCCTTCATAGATGGACATGAGAGTTTTGTATACAATAGCGAGCCGGTCCTGTTTGCGTTCAGTTCACCGTGTAACTTCTATCGGCCTGCGACTCTAAGCACAGGCAGCATAAGGTTCAATAAACGGGATACAGTCTGTCCTTTGTAGGTGAACTTGAGCGTTTTGTACACGAGAGCGAGCCCAGCAGATCTGGATTCTGGCAGGCTGCGCGGGCTCGAGTCCGGTCTGGGAGGAAATTCAGAGGAATACCGACTGCCATAATTTGAGGTGGGAGAAACTGACTAGATATCCTCTCGACCACTCTGCCTACGGGATGTAGCCTCAATTTCTGGAAAAACTGATATGATAACTCTCCCAATTGTGTGGCATACATGTCAAATTTACCCTGACTTTTACTATCACTGCGCATTCATATCATATTATGCACTCGCTCAACCTATCTTGTCTTTATCTAGGGCCCTCGCAACTACGGTAGCCTAATTTATTCTGTCGTGAGGGATCTGGGCTCAGAGCTTTACACAATGGATAATAGATATGCACACTGTACTTATTTTTACTGTGCTGTATGTAGGCACACTAAACCATGTGAACTGACAAGAGATTTTGGGTCCGAGGAATATCCCCCACGACGCAGACGGTGTGGAAGTGCGGTTCGCCCTGCTCACCGCCTTCGGCATTCGGACCGGATACGTGTGGAACCCAAATTGGGTAACACCGGTTCAACGAATTTTGTTTTTCTCCTTCTTGATATATTTTACTCATCTTCCTATCTTCCTCCACAGCTTGCTCATCTCCAGGCCATCACCTCGGTCTGCAGCTGCATGGTCAAAAATACCTGTTGTGCACTGCCAAGCTATTTCTCTCGGATCGCTCGATTCCATCGTATTCCCGCGCGTATGCAATTACCTCCTTGGTTATTTTGGTCTGGACCGCTCTCCATTCTCCACCTCATGTTTCATACGTCGCCGATCAGGTTAATCATGGACACTTACATACATAATTGTTTCATGTATACATTTCAGCTGTCGATCGCGGGCTCTGGTGTCGCAAGAGTATGCGAGCAGCCATCCCAATCATGTATAAATACCACTCAGCCTATTACTGAGAAGGACACACTTTTTTTCCCCCACTCTCACTCTCGAGCCTGAGCCTAATTTGAGTCCGAGCTAAACGAGTACACGCGAACCCATACTTAGCTAAGTGTTCGACCTCAATCTATTTTTAAACTGACCTACGCTAGGGCCGGTATCTTATCCAACGAAGGGGACATACCTGTTCACTGCTTGGCTACCATTTCGTGCACGACCTTGGCACAACTCAGTCCACCTCAGGACTAACCCTTTCTTCTACAACGGGCAGAAGGGCCCGGCCCAAAACGTCTTCGGGTTGCATGGCTGGACTGAGGGCCCCGATAGGGGGACGATTCGGGCATTCGGATTCCGAACAATTACAGCTCTTTGCAGAACTTAGGGCGCGACTCAATTTTTTCCCTTCTTTGGCACTTTTTTGATGGCTTGGACCAGGACAGCTGCCCTGGCCTCAAATCTGGGCCGTTCACCTCGGGAGTATGCTCAATCGATTCGTATCGCAAATACGCAGTTAATCGCCTCCTCAGAATTTTAATATGACACTGAGAACTACTTTGTGAGAGGCAAAAGCAATTACTTTTGATCATTTTTGATAATTTTTCAGCAGGACAGCTGTTCTACCCTCATTTCTCGGTATTTTTCTTTGGGACTAGGCTCAATCAATTCGTATTTCAAGTGCGCAGTTAACTGCGTCCTCAGATTTACGACCCCACCTCCAATACTGCTTCCTGGTAGACAAAATCCCCAGTAGGTCATCACTTTTGATCACCAGTCAGCAGAACAGCTACTGCGGCCTCAGTCCCTGACCGTTTTCCGTGTTTATAGGCTCATTTTACTCGTCTTGCCCCTGCGCAGGCAACTGCCGACTCAGAATCCAGAATTACAGATTTAATGTGATTTCTAGTTTTTCACCTTCTCCCAGTGAAAACATACAGTGAACGTCCTATAGTGTGTATTATCCTAATACAACTGCATAGTAGGCTGGGTAATAGAGTAAAGTGCGACATTTCAACAAAATAATAGTTTGTAGGTGCCTCAAAAGCAGCTCACAGCTATCCTACATGAAAACCTGCTTAAACACAAACTCCTGTATGGGCAAAACGCCGCGGGAGCCAGTTGTGAAATATAAGGGTGGTGTGCCCTGCAGATTCAATAGGCGAAGAGATTGAGCCTATAGGCCAAACAAATGATTAAGATCTGAGGCCACAGCAGCTGTTCTGCTGACTGGTGATCAAAAGCAATGACCTACTGGGGATTTTGTCTACCAGAAAGCCGTACTGAAGGTTGAGCCGTAAATCTGAGGACACAGTTAACTGCGCACTTGAAATACGAATCGATTGAGCCTATTCACAAACAAAAAGACTGAGAAATGAGGGTAGAACAGCTGTCCTGCTGAAAAATTATCAAAAATGATCAAAAGTAATTGCTTTCGCCGCTCACAAAGCAGTTCTCGATGTCATATAAAAGTTCTGAGGAGGTGGTTAACTGCGTATTCGCGATACGAATCGATTGAGCATACTCCCGAGGCGAACGGCCCAGATTTGAGGCCAGGGCAGCTGTCCTGGTCTAAACCATCAAAAAAGTGCCAAGAAAGGAAAAAATTGAGCCGCGCCCTAAGTTCTGCAAAGAGCTGTAATCGTAAAACAGTTTGGTGGTTCAATATTTTGGAATGGACATCAGAGCATGAAGCCAACGTGACCTTCCAAACAGAGTGTTTCACTCGCAACTCAAGTTGGGGAATGATGCTCCCTCATGGAATGCGGATGAACAAAATGCAGACTATCCTATTCACCTCCTATGGATGCATTTTGCGTTATTCGTTTCTTTAAAGATACGAGCACGGGGGATTTATGCCCAGCAACATGGTTCTGTGGTGGGGGATTTATTATACTCGCGCCCAGGCTTATGTACGACTTGAACCGCCAAGAGACTCCACTGTAACCAAACGACAAATTCACCTCAGTCTCGGCCTCACTCAGCCGCATGCCCACCAGCCACACGCAAAACACAAACATAAACATAAACTTGTACTCGAACGAGATTAATTCACGAAAGAAAAAAGAAAACAGGAAGAAAAAGAGAGCTAGTCGATACGGACATCATGAGTGAATGAAGGTGCGTTTCTGCTAAACATATAGCGTGCGTCGCTGCTCCATATGCAGGGCGTACGTGAAAGTAGACGTTGAGCGGCGTGGGTGGGATCATGCGAATAATGCGAAGGCGTGGGGGATACAATATCAGATATGAGGTAGGCGGGACTGATGCGTGAACATGATACCCTCGGGAAGAATTACACCAGCGCCCGTCCACGGGGCGTATCATGTGCGTGCGCAGGCATCGCCTCCATCGAGATCGAGTGCGCGTCCGACGCGGGGGACCACTGCGCTTCCCCATCATCGTGCACCTCCTCTCCGTCCTCTCGCTCACCCACGTAGATCCCGGAGTGGAACGAGGCGCCATCTCCGTGGTTAGCCGGGTACGCGCGCGCATGCCACGCGACGTGCAGCGGGAGGACAAAGTTTGGCGAGGCGGGCGACTCCGCCTCCGACGCCACCGACGCCGCCGTTGTTGGCGAGTCCGGCGCGTAGTCGTGGGTCGTTGGGTATGGGTGCTCATGCGTCGATGCGGAAGGCGGCCCTGTTGGATTATTAATCAAGCCGGCATGGCACTTCGGCCGGATCATCAGTCAGCACACAGTGCTGGACTGTTCTCATAGTTTCTGCCCGACCTTCTTACTCAGTTTCTTACTCAGTAGCTTACTGATATTTTACTAATACTTAGAACCTTCTAGCATTTATTGTAGAGTATAAAAGCTCTTGTAAATTAGCTACAAAATTATCAATTCTTACTTCTATCATTCTTTATCAGTTCTATTCTTCTTCAGGTTATTGGCCCCCGCGCTTGACCAACTGAAGAACGAAGTCCTCTTACCTCTCTAACCACACACACATCCACAAGTCATGTCTACAAACACCCTCTCCTCTACCGCCAAACTTGGGGAGTACTTCACCAAACTCCCGGCTTGCAAGGCCGACGGCACGAATTGGATCTTCTTTCGTGACCGGTTCTTGTTTGCACTCGACGCCGCTGGTTTAAGCGATCACTTCGAGGACGCTCCACTCGGGACATCAGCTGCACCGGTCCCACCTACGATTGCCGATGCGGCAAATCCCACGACCGACGAAACCAGGGCCAACAATGAATATTTGGCACGCCGGCGCTTCTGGAAATCGGAGCAGGCTGTTATTAAACAGGGCCTGGCTTCGGTAATTCCGGATTCGTTGTTTTTGAAGGTGAAGGGGGAGGATACTGCGAAAAAGATGTGGGAAAAGGTGAAGGGGGAATTCGAGAAGAAGTCGAAAATGGTCACGGTTGATCTGCGCCGGAAACTTCAAGACGAGCGTTGCGCAGAAGGAGGTGATGTAAAGGCTCACCTCTCAAAGCTGCAGTCTATTCGCGAAGACCTCATCGCGATGGGCGCAGACCCCGGGGATGATAATTTTGTTGCAATTGTCCTCGGTTCCCTCCCCGCCACATTCGAAACATATCTCTCGGCACTTACGGGTGCAGCGACACTTCTTGGCAAAAATCTCGACCCAGACACGGTGCTGCAAGGCATCAGTGATGAGGCTGACCGAAAAGGGGTCCGGGCCAATGGCAAGGGTGAGAAAGAGGCCGCGTTCTACGGGAACGGCAAGAAGCCGAAGAAGTTGATGGAATGTTACAACTGCCGTAAAAAGGGGCACATGGCGAAGGATTGCTGGGCGAAGGGAGGCGGAAAAGAAGGCCAGAACCCACACAGGAAGGGGGTTGGCAAAGCCAACACAGCCAAGGCTGAACAGGATTTGGAAGCTGCATGGATGGCAGCTATTTACGGGCCGGACGATGAAGACCTTGATTTATTCGAGGAACCGGATGTGGACCAGGGGGAAATCAAGGATCTGTATGCAGATATGCCTGCCCTGGAGGACGTTTCGGACAGCGACGATGAAGCGGATGACCCCACAGAGGAAGAAGCCACAGAGAAAACATCACTCACTTCGGAGAAACTCGTCGCGGCAACAGTTACCATTGATCCGCAGTACGAGATCGAAATCTACGACTCAGGTGCTACACAGCACATGACTCCGTCGCGGCATCGGTTGATGAACTACAGTGCTATTGAGCCACGGGGAATTATGGCAGCAGACAACAAGCACTTTGATGCACTTGGCAAGGGGGACATGTTTGTCCAGGTACCCAATAGCAAAGACAGGTCAACAAAAGTCCTTTTGAAGGATGTTTTGTATGCACCTAAACTCGGTGTCACTCTCATCTCTATCGCACGCATCACACAAGCCGGATTTTCCCTCCATTTTCGGCAGCAGGAGTGCCGCATCCTTGATGCTCGAGATCGCCGGATCGGAGCAATTCCACTCGTTCACGGTCTATATCAAGTTCGTGTCGAAATTCCCACACCTCGCGCAAATGTAGCTGATGGGCAACCGCTTGTGGTCACGCCAGATCAGCTGCACATACTCATGGGTCACATACCAGTGGATGCCGCAAAGAAACTGGTTAAAAATCAGTTGGTGGAGGGATTGGAATTGGACGAGACACAGCCTATCTCCACAGACGAATGCAAGTCATGCCTGCATGGCAGGATGACCCGGAAACCCATCTCCAAGGGCACCGAGCGGCAGGCAGCTGGAGAAATGGGTGATGAAATTCACACGGATGTTTGGGGACCTGCACCGGTTGAAACAACACAACACAAGAAATACTATGTCTCCTTCACGGATGAAGCGACTCGTTACACTGCCATCATCTTATTGCACTCAAAGGATGAAACCCTTGGGGCATTTAAAGATCTTGTGGTACGGTGGGAAAAGGAGTACAGGATAAAGATCAAAATCCTACATTCGGACCGCGGAGGAGAATACAAAAGCCACGCCTTCGATGCGTACCTCGCTGAGAAGGGTATTCGACGACGACTTACAGTACACGACACTCCGGAGCATAACAGCATTGCGGAGCGGCTCAATCGCACACTAATGGAGAAAGTGCGCGCCATGTTACATGCCGCTGATCTGCCGGACAACCTGTGGGGAGAAGCGTTAAAGCACGCAGTTTGGTTGAAGAACAGGACTTCTACCAAGGCCCTAGGTGGGCGCACACCCTACGAGGCTGTTCACAAGTCGAAGCCGGACTTACGGAACATCCATGAATGGGGATGTAAAGTCTCGGTTCATGTGGATGACGGCAACAAACTTGATGGGCGTGCACGCCAGGGCAGATGGTTGGGATTGGATCAGGAAACCATCAATGGGCATAGGATTTATTTTCCCGACAACCATGCCATTCGAGTTGAACGCAGTATTAAATTCCCAGAGGCTAAAAGGAGTGGTGGAATATTCAAAGTGCTGAATGAGGGGGAGAATGCAGATATTAAGGATGAAGAAACTCGAAAAATCATCCAGCACTCACCTTTGACGACGACGCAGACCCCTATGATCCCATCACACATACCAGACTCACCAATGACAAGCCCGCCGACCACTCCAACTCCAACTCCGAGGCCTAAAACACCAACGGTCACTGCTCCCCGCGATATCTCGAGCGCGATTGATGTGAAGAACATCATCGAGGGCACTCGAACACGTCGCTCGGCTCACATTGCACATGCCAAGGACGCTGACTCACCGCTGAACAAATATATTGGCATGGAATTTGCATTTGCCGGAATCGGGGATTTATCGGACGCACCCACCGTGGAAGAGGCTATGACGCGACCAGATTGGCCGCAGTTTAAAGCCGTGATGGATGTGGAGATGGAAGCAATGAAGAGAACCAGCACGTTCGGGGACAGACTTGTTCCGAGGCCGATCAGCCGAAATGTTGTAGGATCAAAATGGGCGCTTCGGATCAAGCGTAAAGCCAACGGCGAGATCGACAAGTACAAGGCTCGTTTAGTCGCACGAGGGTTCACACAAGTTCAGGGGGTCGACTATTTTGAGACCTTCTCACCCACTGCCAAATTATCTTCCCTACGAACAATCCTCTCCATTGCAACGCGATTTGATTGGGACATCAAGGTGTTTGATTACTCCGCTGCATTCTTGAATGGCGAGTTTGCACCTGACGAGGAGATTTACATGGAGCAGGCACCCCATTACACAAATGGGAACTCACAGGAGGTTATCCGACTGCACTGCACAATTTACGGACTCAAGCAGTCGAGCCGAAAGTGGTACGAGAAACTCACATCATCACTCGGCACACTCGGCATCTACCCACTTCGCTCCGATCACGCTGTCTATCGCCTAATTCGAGGCAATCAGCTCGCACTCCTCGCCATCCACATTGATGACAGCACCATCACCGGAAACTCACCCACATTGATTGGCGAAGTCCAGGAGGACATCAGCCGCATATTCAAGATCACCATGCTCGGGCCGATTAATTGGCTACTCGGCATGGAAGTCAGTCGAGATCGTGAGAAAGGCACGCTAGCACTCTCGCAAGCCACCTACATCGACTCACTCCTGCGGAAATTCAACATGACTGATTGTAAATCAGTTTCCGTCCCACTTGATCCCACGGTTCACCTTAGCCGTGAACAATGCCCTACGACACCAGACGCCATCGCCGAAATGCGGAACATTCCATATCGCGAAATTATTGGGGGATTTATTTGGCTCGCTACAGCCACTCGACCAGACTTGGCGTTTACAGTCTGTGTCTTATCACGCTTCCTCGATAACCCCGGTTTACCCTACTGGAATGCCGCCAAACAAGTTCTCCAATATTTGAAAGGAACTCGCACACTCGCACTCACCTACCAGTCATCAGACACGGCACACGGTCTCGATATTTTTGGCGATGCTGATGGCATGTCACTCGAGAACCGCAAAGCTATTTCTGGCTATGCCTTCATTTTGAACGGCGCTGCTGTATCTTGGTCTTCCAAACAACAAGAAATTGTTTCTCTTTCAACAACCGAGGCAGAATATGTCGCTCTCACCTATACGGCCAAAGAGGCCATTTGGTTCCGTTATTTTATGACAGAAATCTTCGGTTCCATCACCTTCCCTCTGATCCTCTATAACGACAATCAGTCGGCAATCTCACTCGCGCATGCTGAACTCGGCCAGTTTCACGCTCGCACCAAACACATTGATATTCGGTATCATTTTATCCGCGAGAAGATCGAGAACGGCACGCTCGAAGTCATCTACTGTCCCACTTCCGAGATGACGGCCGACATTCTCACGAAGGCTCTTGCCGCGTTTAAATTCAAGCCACTTGTTCAGGCACTCGGATTAATTTCGGCTTGAGGGGGAATGTTGGATTATTAATCAAGCCGGCATGGCACTTCGGCCGGATCATCAGTCAGCACACAGTGCTGGACTGTTCTCATAGTTTCTGCCCGACCTTCTTACTCAGTTTCTTACTCAGTAGCTTACTGATATTTTACTAATACTTAGAACCTTCTAGCATTTATTGTAGAGTATAAAAGCTCTTGTAAATTAGCTACAAAATTATCAATTCTTACTTCTATCGTTCTTTATCAGTTCTATTCTTCTTCAGGCCCCTCGAGCTTCTCGACGAACCGCGAAGGCCCGTTGACACCGGGGGAGTAGAACGACGACGACGTCGACGCGGAGTGCTTGAGTTCCACCTCCGTGCCCACGTCCGTACCGAACTCCGACGCGGCTAAGGACGCAGTGAACGAGCCCGTCCCCGACTGCGCATACTGGGGGAAGGAGACGGTGTACTTCGCGGGCGGCTTGGGCTGAGTGTACCCGAGGCCCTTCGACGTTGAGCCCGATGTCGCGGTGGCAGTGAGGATGCCCGTCGCAGGGCGCTTGACGCCCAGCCTCCCCGCCCCTCTCCAAAATGCGCCTGCGACTCTAGCGCCGAGCAACGTGTAGTTCCTCCTTGCCTCCACCGCGAACCCAAAGAAGCCGAAGAACACGATCGCCCATCTCGTCAGCTCCACCGCGATGAAGCTGGATTTGTCGGCGGCCCAGAGGACACGCGGGACCTGCTCGACGCGGCCTAAGTCGAAGTGCGTTACGGTCGGCGAGGGAGAGGCAGGGGAGAGGGAGGAGGCGGTGCGGTTGAGGGCGATGGTGAGGGCGGTGAGGAAGAGGTCGGTTAGGGCGAGCGCGAAGAGCCGGAGGTAGCGCGCGGGGTGAGGACGGCGTGCGCGGAGAATAATCGGGCGAAGGAGGCGCGGCGGGCAGAGACGGTGTGCAGGGAGAGCACTGCCAGCATGAGTGTAAGTTGGCCGGTTGCAGGATAGGAGAGGATGTAAAGGGACGCACCACAGTAGACGGCGGAGACGAGGCCTATGAGGAAAGGCCACATATAGGAGATGAAGTACGTGGGGAGCAAGTTGTAGAGGTCGGGGTAGCACCCGATGTCCTCGAAGACCTTGAAGCGGTGGCCCTGCACGATGTACTGCGCCGCGACATGCAGCAGGGGGAAGAGCCCGCAGATGAGCGAGTCGACCAGGACCGCGCGGCGTTGCTGGGGAGTCGCATTAGCACGGGGAGGGAGGGGAATAAGCGCACCTCAGCGGGTTTGATGACTACAGCGCGCACGGACGCTATGTGGTACAGGCGGCGATTAATGCACAGTGACGCGGCGGGCAGGCCTACGGCCGCATTCATCATGATGCAGATGGCTGCAGCGTACACCCATAAGTATCTGGAATGCGAATGAAATGGAAAAAGGGCGCACAGAGCTCACACCACGCCGGCGCGGAATTGAGGGTATTCCCCGCCCACACAAGGGAGTTGATGAAAACTAATTGAGGCACGATATGGAGGTCCAGAAGATGTACCAGCATGTCCCTGAGTTCCATGGCATGGTCGCGCGAGGGCGAAAATGAGAAGTGATTCTCGCTGAGCGCCAGAACGAAAGGCTTGCCAGTGGAAAGCGTAGGGAAGCGATAAGACAAGACGATCGGAGTTTGAAACCTTTGATTGATTGATCGATAGTCCCAGTCGGGCTCTCATCACTCCATTGTGCATGGGTTCGATTCCCAATGGACACATGGGTGCCAAATCCCCCGACAGGCATCGCGTACTTCGTAAATTATTCTGCTAATTGAAGCCTGTGGGGCAAAGTGAAAGTGGCGCCTTGACGCCCGGGCGGCAGTTGGCGTCAATCCGGCGGCAAGTTGGCGTCAGTCGGCTGATCAGCAGCATAGCACCCATGTAGTCAAGCCTTCCCAGTACTTCTCGCCACTAGATACATATTATACAACGCACAGTGTCAATTCCAGCATATTTTGAGCTACTTGATGGTCTCCAAGCTGGTAATTCTGGGCACTTGGCGTTAATCAAGCGGCAGGGCGTCAATCGTGCGGCGTCAATCCAGCGGCACTTGGCGTCAATCAAATTTCAACGGCGTCGATCTTTGGCGTCAATTCAATGTGACATGGCAGCAGTGTGACAGGTTGGCGTCAGTTGTGAACCATATTCGCACCAGTCGGCGTCGGTCTTTCCTTTGTGCCCCCCCACAGAATGACTGAGGAACACCTTCCAAATGTCGCTTGACATTTACCTCAGTCTTTACCATTCGCAAGCTCACGCGTATAAATTGATTATTATTGTTGAGCGAGAAACCAGGCCCTATTTCATGGGGATAATAAGTTAGGTGCTTACTTCAATGTTCAGAGACCCTCACTACTTTACATGGAAGCCCTGAGAGCACCGTTCTTGGGATCTACTATAGAAACCATTTGTTGTCTGACCGACACAAATGTTGTCAGAATCCTCACCATATTTCAGCACCCAGGCAATATTTCGCAATTCCGGCAATACCAGGGACTTCATTGATTGGTATCCAATGTCCCATAATTTATCTGGCGGTCTATGAAGACTCCAACACTGTTGTTTTTCTGCCGTCATGGAGAGCTGCACATTCAACACAACGGGCGAATAATCCGTTCGGTGACGGATCTGCCTAGGGCTCTAACCCGTCCGTCCCGTACGACGGGACGAGTCATTACGGCCGTTTTTTGCGCCACCCATCCCGTAACCCGTCCCGTAGAGGCGATTTCCAGGGGCTTGTACGGACGGGTTCCGTCCGTCCGACGGGTCACGGCCGTAAATACGGGTTCGTTGGCAAATATTTTACTGCATTTCAACTGTATGTAGTTATTGCTCTACAGTACAATTACCTTCTCAGCTTGAAGGTGTTCAAGAGCTCTACGCGCCACCCGCATCCTTGCCTTGACGAACATGAGCGACTGGATTGTCTCAGCCTTCAAACTGGCCCGCCTCAAACCAATCGTGTCTCGCCCGCCAGAAAAAACCCGTTCAACGGCGACAGTTGAACCTGCATATGAATATCACCGTTACTTGCAGGCTCCTCCGGCAAAAAAAAAAAAAAAAAAAAAAGCTCACCTGGAATGCAGAGCACATTGCGGACCAGCCGATACAGGTTGGGGAACCTTTTTCGACGACTGTACCACCACTGGAGGGCGTCGATGTCCTCGTCAATGTCCTCGTCGAGGGGTCCTAATGAGGCGGTGAGACGGAAATATTCGGCGAGCTCGTTCTTCATTGGTGCAATAGGTCCTTTCCATTTATACCATGCAAGAAAGTCGACCTTCTGTGGTGATCCGGATGACTCGGCGGTCGGTGGAGGAGTCGTCGACGAAGAAGTGGAGGGAATGCGGTCGGGTGCGTAGAAGAATTCATGATGACTTTCCAACTGGATCTTAGACGACTCCAACTCAGCGAGCAAGTCGGGGTCGTCATCATAGTCGGCCTTCAACCGTTCATAGGAGATCCCAGGGTCCAACACTGAAAAAAAAAATGGTGAAAACCGGTGATAAAGACACAAAAGAGAACCAACATGACACCCAGAGATAGTAGCGGGATTGATCAAATTTGGTATAATAGTCACTCAACTTGAGATGTGCTTCGACCAGTCCCGTTCGCAGAGCGTCGTCTGCCGAGTCTGGCAACTCAGTAATAGCTTCCTTGATGTGTTGCTGCAGGCCACGGAAAATTGCATGAGTTGTGGAAAGCATGGGTTGTTCCGTAGCCGACATCTGCGTGGTGGCGGAACGAAACGCCTTCAACCAGCTTGTTACTAGTGTTAAGGCGTCCCATTCCGACGATGTCAGCTCGTGCTCGCGGAGTTCCGAGTCCTTGCAAACGTAGCTGAATATTGCAGCCCGGAATTGCAAGGCTCAGCCTGGAATAGAATTAAAACAATCGCACACAACACGGAGGAAAGAACACCTTACGCAGCATTTGATGGGTTGACGACCATCGGGTTTTGACGTCCAGAATGAGCATGAGGATCGAGTCGTTACCGCAGTGAATGTTTGTGGCTTTAACCTCCTTCCAGTTTGCACGCCGCTGACTGGAGCACACGTGTCTAACGATCTTTCGAAGCTGAGGCATCATGAGCGAGCACATTCAGCAAGAGATAGAAAACTACTTACCTTGAAAACAGCACTGCCAATTAAACTAGCAGGCTTCTTGGTAGCGCTGTCTTCGGCGGAATCCAGAGATTGGGCAGTCAGATTATCCGCATGGACGGAGAGAGATTCAACGGCGGCGTCTTGATATGCAGATTCACGAGAGTTAGATTCTGCCTTCTTGCGTTCATCTTTAGTAAGTGCTCCGATAGCTTCAAGGAGCTAAAATTCAATAGTGAATGTTATAATTTAAATGCGTAGCATCAAGGTAAATAAAATACCTTCAAAGCGGCCAAGTGAATTGTATGCGGCATACACCTCATCCGTGCATGCTGGCTTTCGAACGGAATGTTCAATGACTCGCATTTTCGCCAAACGCTTCAACAAGAGTATCATTGTTGGTCGCATTATCCATTACAAACGCGATGATCTGTGAGTCACGCTCAGTGAAAAGACGCCGGAGAATCAGTAATTACAGACCCGGCCACTCAACCCAAATTTCTCCACTGTCTTCCAAACAGCATCAGCCATATTCTCGCCAGAATGCGCTCCAACGAGTTCTCGGAAATCGATTAGGCATTCTTCTATTCAGCGAGTCAATCCTCGAAAAATTGGGCAGTAGAAATGTGCAGCATACCCAATTCACCGTTGTTTCCGATGTAATGGATCACAATAGCCATGAATGCGTATCCGTTACTTGACGTCCAGGCATCTAACGACAGAACAAAGTTGGAAGTATTTTCCTATACCAGCTCAGTATCGCAAAACATATTGTTGTAGTAAACGAACCTTGAATATGGCGGAAAGTTCTTTCACCATTTCCGCCTCCATGGTTTTGATTTGACTCTTAACTGACTGATCTTTCGGAATTTTGATTATCTTCTGGGCAGGGTGGAGCGCGGCGTAGAGGATCATCTCGCGAAATTCGGGTTTATTGACAGCAATGAAAGCTTGATCACAGGCCGCAACCCATTTGGCGACTAAATTGTCGAAGTGGTCCTGGTCCCATGGGGCCTGAAGCACGTTATGGACACCCTTAAGTAAGGTTAGACAACATACCTGCACCACCTGCTTCTCGAACATATCTTTTATATTGCCCGAAATCTGGTCCGACTTCTGTTTGTACTCTTTCGCCAACTCCGAGGTCATGGGGATTGTCCCCAGCGTGAGAGCTCGTTCAAGATCCGCCGGAGGTTGCCCACACTTCTGAATGAATTCGAATAACCGATAATGCCCAATGGACATATTTTTGAGGTGGATTTGAAGTTCTCGGAAACTGTTAGTGGAATACATGGATCTCAGTTGTAAAACTCACTGGATGTATTATAATTCGCGCTTCTGGGGATGAAGACGATGTCTTTATTCCCCAGGTTGCATTTGTAATAGCATCCTTTCTCTTGTGATCCATCTGCTGCTGCAGTGACCTCCGTAAAGAAGAGGTAGATTGGGTGTCGTTTGCCCTGTCGAAGCGAAATCACTGCATGGTACAAAATAGGAAATAGAAATACATACCACCCGACGTTGTGTCTGTTTAGAAGGCCCATCAACTGGAGTGGAATTGGTAGAAGACTCCGGTGTTGGGGTTGCATTGTCGGCAACAACGGGCTGGGGTGCAATTGAATTAGAGCATTCGAAAATCAGGAAGCTATACCAACGTACAGATGAATCAGAATTTTTCTTATGTCGTTTTTTGGCAGGCTGTTCTTTCGCCTTCCCGGCTCGCACTGCGGTCGGAGGCAAGGTGCGGGATGGAAGGGAATCTGCGACCTGGGCCAGACAAATCAATGGCCATACACAAATCAATCAAAGTTTTGGAAAGACCTCGGCATTCGTCATTACTTGCTCCACCTCGCTGTCGCTGTCGTTGTCAACATTGGAGTCGTCGCTAACAAAGTCCTTGTCCTCGGGATCCGAGTTTACGACTTTGGATTTCCGCTTGCGCTTCACTGGCTTTGTCGATTTTGCTGGCCGCCCAAATTCATCAAGGCGTTCTTCGGCCAAAAGTGATTTCATCCGAGATGGATCTTGTATCGTGCGAGTGGAATGACGCGAAGGGCCTGCTTCCGCATCTGCAATGTATATCAATAGCAGATTCAAGGAACACAGAAAAGATAGATCAGACGGACTTTAATTTGCGCCTCCAGGAACTGGAATGTGCATGTGAAGATGCGACAATGGCCCAAGGCCCAGGGACTTCATTGTATCACTCCAAGCAACACGACGACCCCCATGCGTAAAATAGAGGTGCTGGCCACACGGAACAAAGCCAAGGGACATCAGGTGCTCGTAGATTTCACCGACGGTAGTGCTATCGGTGACAACTGCAATAATTCAAGGCGGGATTCGGGAATGTGTATTAAATGAGACTTACGAACGGGGAAGGATCGAGAGCGTAGACCCATAATGAACACCGTGTATCTTCGCGTCTCGCACACTGCATTCCTCCGACGCTCAGACATGAGCGAAAAATGAGAACGGTGGCGACGGCGGTCCAAAAATAATGCCACCGTCAAATGATATCGAAAGAACCGGGGAAATAGCATCGAAGCTGCAAGGATTGAATACAGATGAATCGGAGACAGTAAAAAACCAGTGCTCACCGATGAACACCAGACTAGTCCCGCAGAGACAGAGAAGTAGGCAAACACATAGGTGAACTCGTCACGGGAGATACCATGAGCCCCAAAACAAGAAAGCACAAATAGCAATCCGAAAAGGCCGGTCATGGCAGGAAAGAGAAATAGCGCGAAATTCAAAAGTGCCCATTGCATCCAGTGGGAAGCCAGAGCCTCGGGGCGCGATGCAAAGAGTGCACCACGCTCTGAATAAAGTCAGGCCCGGGTAAATATTACTTTGAAAGGACGTACTCAGCAGAGTTTTGCTTGTACCAAGATCATCATACTTCACAATGAGTTGTCGCATTGGGAGGTGAGTTCAAGCTACTGAAATTCAAGAACATTACCTGCTCAAATAGATTTTTTTGGCGCCGCCAAGACCAACCTTGCCGGCAAGTTTGCACTAGGTTTGGAAGCGGAATATGCCAGACATGGTCAAAAAAGGCAGCAATCGCCTGCGGGCGGTCTAGCACCACACTGTATATTGATTTTACCAAAAATCGGTAGCGTGAAAATGGTGTGCGGACTCTGTGGAAAGAAGGCGCTAGAAGGCGCCTATTCAGCATGCCGTTCACAAGAGGCGCCGGCTAGCTTCCCTGGTTTCATAAAGCTCCTTTTGGAGACCCGTAAACCCGTGAACGGACGGGTATGGGTACCCCGTGTACGGGTTCACCCGTCCCGTACCCGACCCGTAGGAGGATTTCACCCATTGGCTTGCGGATGGGCCCGTAGCCGTCGCAACGGCCCGTGAACCCGTCGGCTACGGCTACGGGTTAGAGCCCTAGATCTGCCTCCAACTCGTCCACAGAAGAAGAGGACGCTTCGAGAAGTAGATCTCGGTGATGATTAACCCTGGAAACCATGCAAGAGCAGGAGCAAATGGGATCCTAAACCCACTCCCCCAAATGTGCGCAGAAGCCACAGGATCAAAGGTAAACTTGGGCCCAGTTAGTATCCTATTGGTAGAGTTGGGGAGCCGTACTGTATTTATCATTAATCAGCGACATAGGGGCATATATAAGGTTGTAAGGTGCTACGTCGGTCTGCACTGGCAGCAGTTGAGGGCGGCAAAATATTGCGTGACATGGCGGCAGTGACACCGACTTCCCAACAAGTTGGCGTCAATCGTAACAGGTGGCGGCAGTTTAGCTAAAGGTATACAGCACTAGTAAAATTGGACAATTTCACGGCTGGCCATTTAGCCTGCTTATCAGCGCTACAAAAGACGGACTCCCGGCGAGTTGTGAAGAACTCGCAGACCTTCTTATCGAGGACCGGATCTACTTCGATGTGGGCGAATGGAAATTCAAGACAGAGCCATCCATAAAAACAACCGCCCTCCCCTCGAAAAATTTCACCGCAAAGAGCGCAATAACAGCCGGGAGAACATCGGTCAGCACTGCCGGCGGCGCAAATCGGTTTCCGCGTGTACCCAATAATTCGAACTACTCGGGCTGGAGCCAATTGAATGAGGATAACCTACCTCTGCTACCGGCTGCCGCGATGGGGTATCTTGCGACAACGCTGCGCAAGGCAGTGCCTGACACGCAGCATCAATCAAGGGCCACGGAACCGTGACGAATCATGGATACATAGAGAGCGGAAGAAGATAAAATGTGGAGAGGAACGACGGGGAAGGCGCGCTTTTTTCTTCTTCCTTTTTCTTCTGGTAAATCAATTTGATTTCCGTTCTGTCTCTCACCATACAGTGGTAAGCATCCCTCTGTACATATATATAATTCATGTGTGAAGTGTATATGTCGATGGATACAGTATGTAAATCCGAAATGCTTAATTCGCACGCTCACAGATGTATCCAACATTCATATATCTTAGTGATTTGAACCGAAACATCGAATTGAACTATAACTTCAACCGCACACGAATTCTCCTGCCACGACAAGTTCAACCGAACCGCAAACGAATATGCGGTGGACTTAACTCGTCCCGAATTAAGGCAAATGTCTGATTATAACAGACGGGATAGGGACGTGGACGAATTCGTAGTAGGGTGAGAGAGCTGCAAATCTGCATCCTGGGAGGCCCAATGGAAGTGGAAAATTCCAACGGCGGGTGAATCTTCCGGGTGGAAGCGAGGATGGGCAGTGCACGAAATTTGAATGCAAGGATGGTCAATAAGTTAAAATTCGGACGAAGACTCACTGATTTGTTGAACCATAATAACCCTAACCCTAGCGTTATGCGACTTGAATGAACAGGAACTGTGTTGGGTGCAGGGAATCCACATCTAGATTAAAATAATGCTGCACAAAACAAGCCAGCGAGCACAGAGGGTATACGCGCAAGAACCTCAACCCAGCCTTCCCGCACTCAGCCGCATGCCCACCAGCCACACGTCAAACACGTTTGAAACATAAACATAAACTCGAATTCGAACTTGAACGAGATTAATTCACAAAAGAAAAAAGAAAATAGGAAAAGAGAGCTAGTCGATACAGAGGTGGTACACGAACGTAATGAGTGAATGAGAGTGCGCAAGGCAGTGGGCGGGCGTCGGGCGTGAAATTATGTATGTAGGTGGGCGTACGGATCATGCGGAGGAATAAGCAACGGGAATGATGGATGCGCAAGTCAACGTCGGGAATGAGTGAGCGTCGCGGGACAGGCGGCGGGGAGGAGCGCAATGCAATCAGAGCGCACTCAAACAGAAGGGCATCACACCAACGCGTGCCCCCGCCCTGCCCCCGTATCCGCGTGCGGAGGCGTCGGGAACACCTCCATCGAGATCGAATGCGCGTCCGACGCGGGGGACCACTGCGACTCCCCGTCCGCGTCATGCTCCCCGTCAACCCCGTGGTCAGCCGGGTACGCGCGCGCATGCCACGCAACGTGCAGCGGGAGGACAAATTCCGGCGAGGCGGGCGACTCCGCCTCCGACGCCGCCGCCGTCGGCGTCGTGGGCGTCGTGGGCGAGTCCGGCGCGTACTCGTGCGTCGTTGTGTTGGTGCAGGTAGATTGAGTAAGTAGTGTGGACGGGGTGAGCGTCCAACTTCACGCAGGTAGTAGTGATAATCAAAATAAGTTAGATTCATAGTACGAAATACAGCTGCTTAAATACTACGAGTGGACAGCCTTGTGAGTCAGATTCCGAGTCATAAATATATTCTACACTGTTCTACAAGGCCCCCGGTCACTACCTTTTCTGGCTGTCCGCGATAGAGTAAATCAGCCCTCAAAAATGACCATCATCCCCAGCCCCCAGATAGAGTAGAACAGCTGGAGAGTGGGCGGACCCCGTCATCCATAGAGTAAATCGCAGGCAGCGCGGATTTTTTTTTTGGGTGTCTTCGAGCCATGGGATGGGAAAATTATGCTCCAGGTCAGCATTATGGCTGAAATTTGTAGACACATTCCTGAGATTGAGGTCTGGCCCCACGGACAGGCCGCAGAAGAGGGCAGACACATCCGGAGAGGAAAATTTCGATTATTTTGACCAAAACCCGGTCCGAAATAGAGTAAAAAAGTCCCCGAAAGTGAGAATTCATAGAGTAATTCAAGAATTTTCTTGGCTGAAAAGTGGACAGCCAGACAAGGTAGTGACCGGGGGCCTGTTCTACAACAATCTCACTGATGCTATGATGTTCTACACAGCACAGGTATGTACTGGCGGATTGTCCGAGATGCCCGAAGGCAGTGTTTCCAACACTCCTCCTCAAGCCGCTAGTAATCCCATCGCTTGTGTGAACTTCTCATGCTTGATACGAGGTAATGCCTTAGTGAAAATATCAGCTAGCATTTCATCAGTGGGACAGTATTCAACATGGATTATACCCGACTCAATCTTCTCACGAACAAAGTGGTTCTCAATGTCAAAGTGTTTCGAGCGGGCATGATGTTGAGGATCATGTGCAATTGTAATTGCAGATTGGTTATCGGAGTAAATCAGAGTTGGATCTTGAATCTCTCCGAACTTGAGTGCGTTGAATAAATAGCGAAGCCAAATGGCTTGTCGAGTTGCGGCGGTAAGTGCCGAATATTCTGCTTCGGCTGTACTGAGTGCAACCGTGGGTTGTTTCTTGGAGTGCCATGCAATCGGACCTCCTCCGAGCATATAGACATATCCTGAGACTGATTTCCGGTCGTCGGGATTGGCGGCAAAGTCAGCATCACTGAATGCGCCGTGTGTGTCAAAAATAGCACTCGCGGAGTTATCAGAATTGATACCTCCATACGTGATCCGAAGTGAGCGGGTACCCTTCAAGTACCGAAATACTCTCTTCATCGCTGTCCAGTGCGCTGGACCAGGGTTTGCTGTATATGATCCCAGTCTTGCAACGGCATAGGCCATATCTGGCCGACTAATGGTAGCTGGCCAAATCAGTGATCCCATGTGCTCGGCGTAACTACGGCCTCGCTCATCTGTTGTCTGGCCTTCGCCATCGAGCTTCTGGAGTACAACGTTGGGATCCATCGGTGTGGTGACTGGCGACATATTCTCATATCCAAATCGCTTTAGAACACCGTCGATATAGTGCTCCTGTGATATCTGGATTGTCCGTGCTGCTCTGTCACGATAAATTTCGATGCCGATTAATTTCTTGGGTTCCCCGATGTCATTGATTTCCACTTCGCGCTTCAAGGCGGTCTCGACGGCGGCTAGCATCGTGGGATTATTGCTAAATAGCAGCAAGTCGTCAACCCACACAGTGATGATCACAAATTGATCTTTGATTCTCCGCATGTAGAGACCATGGTCCACTTCTATCCGTTGGAACCCCAAACCAGTGAGCAAACTGTGAAGTTTTCTGTTCCACTCACGGCCTGACTGCTTTAGTCCATATAGGGTTTTCCGTAGACGGCAAACACGGCCGGATCCATCATCGTAACCAGGTGGTTGTGCCATGTAGATCTCCTCGGAAAGGTCGCCATTCAGATAAGCACCTTTCACATCAAGTTGCTTCATTTCAAGATTGTTGATGGCGGCGATGGCTAGCAGGGATCGGAGTGATTCTAGGCGAACAACAGGAGAAAATGTGTCGAAATAATCCATACCGGGAATTTGTGAGTATCCCTTCGCAACGAGTCTGGCCTTATATCTGACAATCTGCCCTTGCTGGTCAGTTTTCAAGTCAAACACCCATTTAAATCCAACGGGTTTTCGGTCCTTGGGGCAATCTTCCAGCTGCCAAGTTCCCATGCATCGCAACGTTTCAAGTTCGGTATTGATCGCATTTTCCCATTCTGGCCAATTCGGGGACTCGCGTGCTTCATGCACACTTTGTGGTATGTTCGAATTCCCTGTTGCAAGATCACCTACTGATGCACGGTACGCATAATGCGCAGCCGCTACTTCAGCGTGATCAATATCCTCGGATGCCGTATTGGCATCGTTGCTACCTCGGTTAGGCCTTGCAGCCTTGTCTCCCCGTGAATCTGGGTTCCCGAGTGTCCGATAATTTATATCAGTGACGGTACGTGTCAACTTTCGGATCGGCGTAGCATTGAGACAATTTGGCTTATCGTCATAAACAGTTGGGAGTTTCGGAGTAGAGGCTGAAGTTCTCAGTTGATTTGTGGGACGGGCTGGAGTAGATGGAGCTGCTGTTTGCAGCGGATCTGGTAAGTCATCCTCATCGCTATCAGAACTCGATTCTGATGAGGGTTTCGGTGCAGGAGTTGCGCTTTGCGGTGTTGATGGAGCATTAGGAAATTCTGGTTTTGGAGCTTGTTGGAACGGTGGCTTGCTATTCCCTGACTCCCCCTCAAGCTGTCGTTCCTCCGAATCAAGTTCAAAGAATTTCATCTCAGTTACCTTCTTGTCGGGTTCTGTAAATGTAAAATTCCGGGATACTTTCACTCTGTGAGTTTTTGTATCGTAATATCGGATCGCTTTTAGGCCTTCTGCATAACCTACAAATATAAATTTGTTAGCATGTCCATACAATTTACCTGCTTTCTGAACCTCTTTATAGATCCAGACATCTGTTCCAAATTCTTGGAAGTGAGAAACATTAGGCTTCTCACCTGTAAATGCCTCATGGGGTGTCATTCCATCTGGCAAAGCCTTCGTGGGTGTCTGATTCCGAATATAAACGGCATGAAGGACTGCCCATTCCCAGAGGCTTCTCGGAAGATCTTTTTCTTCCAACATGGCTCTTGCCAGTTCCACAATGGTCCGATTTAGGTGTTCTGCCACACCATTCTGTGATTGCGAATAAGGAGCAACAGCACGAATTTCAATGCCCTTTTTAGCAAGTGCTGCTTTCAACTCCGAATTTAATTACTCACGCCCCTCATCAACTCGGATCCACTTAGGCTTGCAGTTGTACTGCCGTTCCAACCATTCAATATGGTCCAGAACCTTTCGTTTAGCCTGATCCTTTGTTCGTAAGAATAGGCTCGTGAATCGGCGAGTCGCATCATCAGCAAAAGAAATATAATAATAATTTCCCTCGGTAGATTTCGTTTGGGCTGGACCCCAGAGGTCACTGTGAATGCCTTCGCCACGGGTATCGGACCGGTTGGTGGATTTCTTCGGAAAGGGTTTGCGATGCATCTTGGACTTGATGCAGGTCTCACACTGGCCAAGTGGGGTGCTGTCGGGAGTAATTGTGAGTCCATCCACACTTCCCTTTCTGACAAGCAACTCCAATGTTGATTTAGATACATGTCCGTAGCGCTTATGCCAGGACTCCCAGGAATTAATGTCTTCATTCAAACCCTTTGAGTCTGCAACATTCACCTGGTTGGCTTCAAGCTTTGCTTTCGCATCAAACCAATAAAGCCGGTATCTCTTCTCCCCCTGGAGAGCAACATGACCATTTCTATCCCGGATTTCAACCTTTCCATTCGCAAAATTTGTGCTACCCCCAGCATCATCGACACGGGAGATGGAAAATAGGTTGTTGACAGCGTCAGGTGCGTACAAAGTGGCTTGGAGCGTAGTTGTAATCAACTGACCATCTTTCGAGGTTTCAAGAGTCACTGTGCCTTTGCCCAGTGCCTTCACTTTGTTATCTGCAAGTCCTGTAATTGTCTCGCCCTCAATAGGCGTGTAATTCCGGAATAAATCGAGATTATTTGCAATGTGAGTTGTGCATCCTGAGTCAGCCAACCATGAGTCTCGTGGGAGACGCGAATCGAAGTGGGGTTTCCCCGTGAATGAATAATGGTGGCTGTTATCACTCTGGGACTCATTAGCACTAACATTTGCTGCATGCTTACCTTTCTTGTCCTTTCCTTTGGACTTCTTGTTCCAATGCTTCGGATACTGGCCCTCCTTTCCACCTCCTTTGGCAAAACAATCCTTCGCGTGGTGGCCGGGCTTCTTACAGTTGAAGCAAGTCTCGTTGGAACTATTCTGGTGGGAATTATCCCTGTTGCACGAGAACATTGCTGATGATCCTCCCGCGGATTCGCCAGCTTTCTCCTTGCGGCGGCGATCTTCATCAAGAATCAACGAAATTAATTTAATTGGAGTCATGAGCGGCTGCGTGGAGACAGGCAAGGGACTACCGGTACTAGATTGTGCAAATGCAGCAACCTTCTGACTCAGGTTCTTCGAGGCCATATGCGAGGAGGTGAATTGATCCCAATTTTCTGGGAGAGACGTGATCAATGCAATGATAAAATCTTCGTCCTTCAACTCATCGCCCATGCCAATAAGATGATCCTTTATCATACGCATCTCTTTGATGTGTTCCGGAATATCAGTCCCTTCATCCGCAATTGTGCGGTATAATCGACGCCTGTAAGACATACGTCCCAATGTTCCTTGAGACTCCTTAACCATCCGAATCTGACTCCACATTTCAGCGGCAGTCAATGCGCCCGAGATATGCACCATCTGGGTATCACCCAGAGCCAATTCAATCTGGCTTTGTGCCTTCCCATCCGATTTAATCCATGCCTTGATTGCCTTTGTTTCGTCGGCGGTTGGGGCATCTGGGTCTTTTGCGGTGGGTTTCGCCTCCGTTCCATCTACAAACTCTAGTAGATCTTTGTCACGGAGTACTGCAATAACACGATGTTTCCAAGCAAGGTAGTTATCATCGTTCAGCAGCTCAATTCGATGCGAGGATGTTGATTCGGGTGCCATGATTCGTAAAATTTGACGGGTAGAGATAAACGACTAGTAGAGGGCGTAGAATAATCTCCGGTGTATGCCGAGTGTTGTAAAAGTGTTCTCAAATAAATCTACGTGAAGTGAGTTAAAGGCTCGTGGCCCATAACCTGTTGGCGCAGGTAGATTGAGTAAGTAGTGTGGACGGGGTGAGCGTCCAACTTCACGCAGGTAGTAGTGATAATCAAAATAATTTAGATTCATAGTATGAAATACAGCTGCTTAAATACTATGAGTGGACAGCCTTGTGAGTCAGATTCTGAGTCATAAATATATTCTACACTGTTCTACAACAATCTCACTGATGCTATGATGTTCTACACAGCACAGGTATGTACTGGCGGATTGTCCGAGATGCCCGAAGGCAGTGTTTCCAACACGTTGGGTACAGATGCTCATGCGTCGATGCGGAAGGCGGCCCCTCGAGCTTCTCGACGAACCGCGAAGGCCCGTTGACACCAGGCGAGTAGAACGACGACGACGCCGATGCGGAGCGTTTGAGCTCCACCTCCGTGCCCACGTCCGTACCGAACTCCGACGCGGCGAAGGACGCGGTGAACGAGCCCGTCCCCGACTGCGCGTAGCGTGGGAGGGAGACGGTGTGCTTCGCGGGCAGCTTGGGCTGCGTGTACCCGAGGCCTTCGCCGCCTTCGTGGTAGCAGCAGCGAAGAACCCGCTGGCGGGACGCTTAATCCCCATCCTCCCCGCACCCCTCACAAAGCCTGTCATAATCCTGGCACCGAGCAAGGCATAATTCCGCCTCGCCTCCACCGCGAACCCAAAGAACCCAAAGAACACGATCGCGCAGGCCGGACTCGCCCATCGTGTGAACTCGACGGCGATGAAGCTGAACTTGTCAGCGCCCCAGAGGATGCGCAGGACCTGCTCGACGCGGCCGAAGTCGAAGTGCGCTACGGTCGGCGAGGGAGGGGCAGGGGAGAGGGGGAAGGCAGTGAGGTTGAGGGCGATGGTGAGCGCGGCGAGGGGTGCGGTGAGGAGGTCGGTGAGGGCTCGCGAGGAGAGGCGGAGGTAGCACGAGAGGGTGAGGCCGGGCAGGGAGGTGGGAGAGAGGAATTGGGTGAAGGAGGCGCGGCGGGCAGAGACGACGCGCAGGGAGAGGACTGCGGTGAGGTGTAAGTGCCAAGATATAAAAGGGAGGGAGGAACGCACCACAGTAGACGGCGGAGACGAGGCCGATGAGGAGGGGCCACATGGAGGAGATGGAGTATGTGGGGAGCGAGTTGTAAAGGTTGGGGTAGCACCCGATGACTGTTGAAGCGGTGTCCTTGCACGATGTACTGCGCTGCGACGTACAGCAGCGGGAAGAGCCCGAAAATGAGCGAGTCGATCAGGACCGCGCGGCGTTTCTAAGAAGTGCACCTCGGCAGGGGTACTGACGACGGCGCGTACCGACGCGATGTGGTACAGGCGGCGATTGATGCAGTGGCCCGGCGGGCAGGCCAGCGGCCGCACGCATCATGATGCGGATGGCTGGAGCGTACACCCATAAGTGTCTGGAAAGCGAATGGGTAGACACAAGGACGCACAGATCTCACACCACGCCGGTGCGAAGTTGAGGGTATAATGTATTCCCCGCCCACTTGCCGCCCACACAAGGGAGTTGACGACTCGGAACTGATTGAGGCGCGAGAGTCCCGCCACTTCCCATGGCACGGGCAGCACGAGGGTGAAGATGAGAAGCGATTCTCGCTGAGCACCGAGGCTCACGAATGACTTGAGAGGCGAAAAGACAAAACAATCGGAGTTTGAAATCTTTGATTGATTGATCGATAGTCCCAGTCGGGCTCTCATCGATCCCATCACTCTTATTGTGCGTGGGTTCGATTCTCGATTGACGCATAGGTACCAGATCTTCTGGTAGGCATCGCGTATCTCGTAAATTACTCTGCTAATTGAAACCTGCAGTGGTAATGTTTTTTCAGTGCCGCTCACTTGGGTGTAACGATCGGCGCGTGTTACCGGCAGAAAACAGGTTACTAACGATAGAGGCTTGTTGTTTTCGCGCTGTCACTCGCAAGCAAGGCACCTTCCGACCCGGTAGGAGCTTCCAACATCACTTTATTGCGTGAGGGATCGATTCGGGACGCGTGGACCAAGTCTTCTGGTAGGGATCATAACGTTATAACCATGAGCGCTTATTCTTGCCGGTGCCATATGGCTGTCTTGTCGCGTCTACACGAGGCTGGGCATGTCTTCGATGCTGTGGATATCGCTGAGACCCGTTATTACACAGAGTCCTTTTCTGACTCTTCGGTGCCTACCACATCGGACTTCAACCCAGTTTCTTTTTGACAGACTGCGAAGAGGTCAGTACAAGAGTTGTACTGCTTGAAGTCCACTGTGGACTAAAATAGCTCCGATGACAGCGACGCGCACGGCCTCACTCAGAAGCGCCAAGGCTGTTCTTCTCCACAGCATCTCGCTTGCATCCCACCTTCACGGCAGACATCGCCTCACTCAAAAGACGCCAAGGCTGTTCTTTTCCACAACATCTCGCTTGCATCCCACCTTCATGGCAGACATCGTCGGCCTCGTCGCCAGCGTCCTCCAGCTTCTCGACACCGCATCGAAGGCTCGGGACTACATACACGATTTCCGCAATGCGCCTAAAGATCAACAAGAGCTCCTCCATGAAATCACGCATCTCCGCCCGCTCCTGCAGCAGGTTGATAAGCGGATCCAGGGAGGCTCACCTGCAGGAGCCGATGCATTGCAGGAGTTCAAAGAGCCGCTTACCCGATTGAACACGATAATGGAGGAGTTGACCAAAAAGCTCACCCCGGACGGTATTTCGAAGACGGCTGGTCGACGGTTGGCATGGCCTTTGTGGGGAAAGAAAGATGTTGAGGAAGGATTCAGGACGATAGAGCGGTTAAAGATCCTGCTCAATTCTTGGGTGGGAATGGGTATTTTGTCAGTCCACCTTTCCTTTCGCCACACACCCTTCTGATGCGCATCAGGGACTCCACCCAAGGCAGGCCCACTACGCATCTACGGGGTCTATACTGACAAGAATGGGAGCAGATATCGCATCTGCTGTCGAGGAAGCCGCCGGGGAGCAACGTTTAGACCATCAATGTGAGTGAACCAACGTAAAATGCGATCTTTAACTGATTTCCAGCTCAGACATCATCAGGAGCCTCAAACATTCTGCCCGAGAAAATGAACAAGCACATTCCCGTATGAGTTGTTCAGTATAACCCAATCCGAAGCTCATGACAGCGGTAGATATCTCCGAATCTGTCAGGGACGTTGCGAGGAAACAAGAGTGGTATCACGAGTGTACGCGACTACCAACCCATCACTAACTTGCAAACGCAAACTCATATCCAACAGCTGCCGAGAGGGATCGAATAATAGAGTGGTATTCACCGCTCAACTTTTTCCTGCGCCAAGCAGATATATTCAACAGCCGCGAACCGGGAACAGGTCAATGGCTGTTGGAACATGATCTATTCAAGAAATGGAAGTCGCCGACCAACAAGTTAAGGTGGTGGGAGTGGAGGAGTTTATGGTGTCGTGGAATGCGTACGTTTCGATGACTTTCACGACTCCACTTTTAACAAATAAGAGATAGCTGGTGCCGGAAAAACTGTGTTTGTGTGCGTACATACTTATGATCTTTTCACATACAAGTACGCTAATTCAGGGACAGGTCAATAATTGTTGATGATCTGCGGACACAACTGGATACCTATAACATCGGTGTGGCAGTCATATATCTCAATCACAAGGAGCTCGATGCATACTCTCCGTCGAATCTCTTGACCAGTCTTTGGAGACAGCTTGTCTTGGGAAAACCCATTGGACCAAATGTACGCGAGCTGTACCAGAAACACCGCGAGCCACGCACGCGACCCTCACTGGCTGAGGCCCGCACAGTCCTTGATTCCATCATTGAAACCTACTCCAAAGTTTTCATTCTCGTCGATGGATTGGATGAATATCCAGAAGCGCAATGTGACACTCTCCTCGGACATCTATGCTATTTGGGCTATGGTGTAAAACTTCTAATAGCCTCCCGACCTCACATTACCTTCAACTATCGCATTTACTTTGAAACGTTGGAAATTCGAGCGAGAGAGGTTGACATTCGGAAATATCTCGAAGGCCAAATTCTAAAGTCTCCTCGCCTATCAAAACACATTCAAAACTCTCCAGACTTGCGAGAGGCCATGGAGGCAAGGATTGTACAGCGCAGCGACGGAATGTGCGTATCAACTTCCACGGTTATAAACCCGATTAATGGAGGTCTAGGTTTCTACTCGCAAAGTTGCATATTGATTCTCTCGCAACGAAGCTCACGGTTCAGGGGGTCCGAGAAGCCCTAGAAAGTCAGCCACAGGGCATGCACGACACCTTAAACGAAGTGGTGGACCGAATAAATCGCCAGGACGAAGAGGAGAGAGCACTTGCTTGGCTCGTGCTATCCTGGGTGACAAATTCGCGACGACCACTGGAGCCTTCTGAGCTCAGGGTGGCTCTTGCCGTTCAGGAGGGCACCACAGAGCTCAACACAGAAAATCTCCTGGACACAGAGACCATCTTATCCGTCTGCGCAGGGCTTGTTATAATCAACAAGGAGGATAATAAAGTTCGCCCCATTCATCATACCATACAAGACTACTTGGAGCGGATCCTAGACCGCGAATTCCCTCGTGCCCGCAATAAAATTACAGCGACATGCATCACATACCTCCTGTTCGAAACCTTCCCCAGACACAATATCGGAGATGCACGCTGTAAATACCTCTTCTCAACAAACCCGCTCCTGGAGTATGCCGTGAATTATACTCTAATTCATGCCCGCGGACAGCCCGAATCCGACATCAAGGAAACCATTATATCGTTCCTGGACCAATGTTCTGGATGGGTGGACTTATGGAACTGGTCGCATCGTTTGGACCGGATACCAACCTCGGGAACCAGAGTGTGGATTGCTGCATTCTTTGACTTGCGACAAATCACGGAATGTTTGATACACGACGAGATGGTTGAAAGCCATGCCGTGTATATGGCCCTTGTACGAGGACACACGGAGGTGGCTCTTATTCTGGTCGGAAAGCGCTCCTACTTCGAGGCTCTGGGTGAATATTATGGCTCCGCATTACAGTTCGCCATATCGAAGAGGGACAAAGAAACTGTTCGCTTGCTCCTCGCACATATCATCGACATTAATCCACCCGATCGAACAGAGCTTCGGACAGCACTGCCGTGGGAAGACTTTTGGATAGCAGTGTCATGGGGAAACCAATTGACGATCGAGGTGCTCCTCGAGGGTCACCTTCGCACAGTATGGGCCAGTGAGGACTCCAGCGCGCTGAGGTCCGGCTCAAGCCTATCGCGAAATTGCAGCGAGATCGCTCGGCTTCTAATTGACCCTCATATCGATCCAAGGGACAATGAATTACGTGACCCGCCCGGGGTAGATATCAAAGCAAAGACCAAAGCAACGGGAAGGGAAAAATTCAGCAGCAGTGCAGGCCGGTTTCCAGGTGTACCCTATAACTCGAAAAATTCTTCGGGCGGGTGGGGACAGACTGCTATGTTCAATGTGGATAACCTACCTCTGCTACCGCCTTCGGCGATGGGGTATCTTTCAACGACGCTGCGTAAAGCAGTACCGGATATGCGGCATGAAGGAAGGGCAATACAGCGAGCGTCAAGCTTGACAAACAGTCTGGGTCAGAAAACGAACCACCGATACGCAGAGAGCGGAAGAAGATGAAATATAGAGAGGAAGTGTGAAGAAGAACGACGGGGAAGGCGCGCTTTTTTCTTCTTCCTTTTTCTTCTGGTAAATCAACTTGATTTCCGTTCTGTCTCTCACCATACAGTGGTAGACATCCCTCTGTACGTATATATAATTCATGTGTCAAGTTTATGTGTCGATAGATTTCTCGTATCTTAAGCAGATGGGTCGAATCAGATTGCACCTGTTTGCTCCCTTCCTAATTTACCCATTTTTTCTCATTCACCGCTCCAAGGCCCACAGATTTTGGTACTTCAGGTTCCAGTTATTTTTCTCGGGTTGCCAGCTGACCCCACGTCGAAGATTAGCCGGTGGCTTCATTACGTGGGTTTTTATTTTCGACCTCGCCGATCAGCCGTTCAAGGGCCGTTCAAAAGGGAGGTTCTCTTTTGTCTCCCTTCGTCCGCCACCCCCATCATCTATCTTCTCATCGCATCCGAGGTGCATCGCTCTTTCTGTTCATTTTCATTCTCACTGCCGTGCCTTAACCACTGAACTCTCAGTTCCCGAGCCGCCGTTATCAGATGTACTCGACTCATTTTGTTCCGCTCTCCCAGCTCACGGATAAAAGGTGCGCGGATTCACAAAAACACCAACTGTGAGTTCGAAAAATCCGGTCCTTCTGCCTCTTTCTTCTGTTTCAACACGCTAGCTTCGTAGTTAAACTAACCTGCTTATGACCGCGCGAAACACTCCCCGCCGACCCATCAATAACGGAAGGGTGCAGAACGCACGGATGAATTATATAGTGAGTTGCACTCCGTCTCTGATCTTTGCTTTCCTCCTCAGCCATAGAGCTACTGTATTCAGACACATGCTTCCGCAATGTGTATCATGCCCGGTGCGACTTCAGCATCTATTCCATATAGCCAACTCAATTCCTTTCTAGCAGAAGGTTGCTCTTGAATCTATCATGTCGATGCAGGGGACTCCTCAAGATGCGCTCACTGCAGGGTACAATTTCAAGGTGGGCGTACTGTTACTATCCGCTCCGACGTCAATCTGGTATAGCGCCTCGGGCAAACAATATTTCCCAATGACGTGTTCACGAAAGAGTATATCCTGTGAGTTCGATTGAACATAATGCCATTCTGCCCGCACGACATCCATCACTAATCTAGGCTTCCACAGTTTCTTGCCGCCAAAATCTCAGAGTACGTGGGCTCTGACGTAACAGGGACAACCAAAGTGAGTGAAGACAATAGACGATGTATGCGGTTATCGTCATAAATTTTGTTGTACAGGGAAACAAGATACAGTCGGGACGTTCAGGTATGTTCTATTTCATTGCTCATTTGTTGGGTAACATCCTTGATCCTCTATCGATAGGTACCGTCAACGTTCAACAGGCAGGTCGGTTGCAGGTCAGTCAGTCGGGTCGAGCATTTTAAACACTCCTCTCTCTCTTATATTTTCACTCATTGTTGATGCCCGCTACAAGCTGCGCATGCACACCCAGCCTCTGTGCGATCCGTTTTCAGCGTCACCGTGCACTTGCCGAGTCGACGCTGGCGCATGCCCATGGGAAGTCGGCGACGCCGTAACATCAAAGTACGCCTCTGTCTGTGGCTTTTCATTGCTGCACATACTCCAAGCGGCGACCCGTTCATACTCACCCTGCTCCTTCTGTACGCTTCCTCCCGCGATTCATTCCATTTCTACCTCACCATTATTTTTTTTTGCAGTTTTACCTACGCTACAACGTGTTCAACATCGTCCTGCTCCTCATGTACGTCGTCGCCTGCGATTCCCTCCAGTTCTACCTCACCATTAATATTTTTAGTTACCTGCTCGTGCGTACACTGCACATCTGCAGAATTATACTATCATTCACGCGTGCGGCCAGCCTATAGCACTGAGCCTCGCGCACACCATCAAGTAGTAAGCTAACGACCTAACTCCAGGCACGAGGTTACGTAGCCCTTGAGTGACCCCAGGTACCCATGCTTGGTCTGCCAGGAGGTCAACGAGATCTAACTTCGGAGGCCTGATGGAATCTCAGGCCAGTCAATAGCCCGGGATGCAACGAGACAAGTGAGATGTGTCCGGCCTTCTATTTTATTTTATGAGACCGTCCTGAACTTCATCACAGACAGCCGGTCCAATTTATGAGTCACGAGTCGTGACCAGGTGATAATTTGTGATTCGGCGGCGAAACCTACCTACTTTCTAAGCTATGCACATATGTTCATAATCCTAAATGATACCGTCGTATCTTCGTGTTGACCTCAACTGTTCTCCTCATTACTTCCACCACATGCTGATACACATTCTCAGCTCCTCGGTGGTACAGAATAGGAGATGCCGGCTCCTACAATGCAAGCTTCGCTGAGGCAGATGTTACGTTTGCGTTGGCTTCAGACAGATTTTTTTGGTTGGTTTTTCTCCGACTATGTAGGTAGCAACAGATATGGATGTATATCATGTGACGCATAATGAAAACAGGTGCTGCCTAATCTTACGTTTAAGCTGCCGCATACATTCCTGTAAGTCTACAAGCATACCCCAAAAACGAAATCATAACGACAAGGTGCTCCATGTCAAAGGTTCAACGCGACGCGGATGTCGGTCGCCAAATGGGCGAAGTTGAAAGCTTTTTATATCAAGGAAGAAATCGTTCTGGATGTTTAGAGTGGTGTACGAGAGGGATTCTGATGAGAGCACCCGCGCCAGAGCGAAGCGACGGCATATCTTCTACAGTATGTAAATTCGCCATCTTTACGGGCCCGCTTCTTCGCGTAGCCTAAGGTACCGTCTGTCTGGGTTCAGTTCTCTGCATAAACTCTCTGGGCCAGCCGTAAACAGCATGAAATTCAACCAACGCGATATATACGTCTTGCATATAAGCTTGTCGACAGATTATCGACAATTTCATAGATAGAAACTACCATTGACATTCAGACTCGTACACGAGAATTCACATGGAGAGACCAGAAAAAAAAATGAAGTAGGCACTTGATCGATACAGCGGTAAAGAGATAGAGAGAGATAATCGTAGTAAGTACAAGCGATTAACGGACCTGTTTCCCGAAGATATTCCAAAGTGTCGGCACTGATTGAACCAAAAGCAGAGCTTAAACATCTAGAAAATAGAGTACTACATGGAGTCCAGTAGAGCAGTAGAGTGGTGGGCATGTCCCCTAAATAGTAGAGGCTCTTCCTCTATAATAGAGGCTCGTAGAGGCGATAGACCCGTAGAGTGTAGAGCGATAGAGCCCCATAGAGCCATGTAGAGCACGTGCTTATATGTAGAGTCCCGCCGGCACACGGCAACACCGTTTCGCTTGGCTCATTGGCTCAATATAAAATGCACATAAAATCGAATGCGGGGGCGAAAAAACTTCATTCTAATACTGGAATACATAGGAGATTTAATTCTACGCAACGGCGGAAATTTTCATCACAGTGAAACCTCCAGAACACAAAACGGTGAATATTGAGCAGAGCATCAAAAACGTGGCGAAGACAGCAGAAAAGCCAAGCTATGAGTAGTAAGCCTCTTGAGTTCCAGAATTTGAGACATTTATGATTTGAGAGCATTGAAGGCTTGAGGTGGTATTGTATGCAGGAGGTCTTGAGGCATAGTAAGGGCAAGGAGCATCGTTAAGGGAGGGACAGGACAGGGGGGGAAGATGTAAGAGGGGAAAGAAGTGATGATGGCAAAGTCGACTTGGCCGCTTTATAAAGTTCCCCATCAGCTGCGGTTCTTCTGGCAGTCTTGTGAATTGGTGTTCTCTATGAGGGGCGACAGAGATATTCAGATCTATCGTGGAGGCCGGGCTCGATGGTGGATCAAGGTGTTCTATGAGGCTCTACAGGGAAGTCGCGGCTGTACCCGGCTCTAACTCGTGACCGGCTATCTACCTCGCGGACCGGCCTCTATGTACACAAAACATATTTCCAGATGAAGGCTTCGGACGGACAGGGATAGTTTTATAAAGAGAGAGAAGAGAGAGATGGTGTCCAATCAATTCAGGATTTAAGGTCTTCTTCTGAAGCCCGGGGCCGCACGGTCAAATTGACATCGCGATCATGTTCGCATCAGGCTAAAGCGCACAACTACGAATATCTAGAATATATAATCAGTCAGGATCATTGGAAACTACTTGTGCGAAAGTGATCGGCCGCCAGCTAATCCGTAACCAAACCAATCCACGATTGGTTTGAAATACCCAATCCCAAGGGCGGTCCGAAACACTAAAGCACGCCTGCTACCACATTCCAGATGCAGAACGGGCAAGAGGGAGCCGGGTGAGGAAGAACAAACAAACGAGGCGAGTATCAAAATTTCGGGTGGTCGAAGAACAGCGAGTAGGTAAGCGAAGACAATAGCTCCCGGGCTTGGGACTCCATGGCCATCGATCTCCAAGTGGGTGCATTTTATTAGCATAGAGGGAACAATGCACAGAGGCAGAAAAGCCTGGAGCCAAATTCCAATCCAGAACAATTCCAGGAGGATTCGAGCAACGGGGGGGCAATCCAGACCAAGATACTCATCATGGCGAGCAGCCGGGTGTTTTGGACAGCGTGGGCACGATCGCAGACGAGCTAGAGCAGGAACGAAGGCTAACAAAGGGCAAAACGAGGACAATGGTCGGAGTTCGAAACAAGTTTGAAAACGCACCTGCCGAATCGGGACATTTTGTGATCTTGCATTGCATTAATATTGTCTGTCCTCCCTGCACTGCTGGAGGTAATGGAGTAAAAAGGTGGGGAGCGTGAGCTTCGCCGATACCGTATTTAGTATTCGGAAATATTGGAGTAGACCTACTGTACAGAGCGATGGAGTCGGCGAATTTGACATTCGAGAAGAGGGGGAAAAACATGTACATACGACCGAGGGCGAGCCACGGGAAAATACAGTATGATGTTAAAATCGCCCTTCGTCCCGAACTAACGTCATTGAATTGAAAACGACTAACAACGAAATTGGTAGTGATGTTCTGGCTTTGGCCTCAGGCCAAAAAGCCATGGCTTTTTGGCTTTGGTACCTAGGCCAAAGCCAAGCCAACAATTAGCCGATGGCCTGGCCTGAGATTCAGTCAGGCCAAAGCCAAATATTGTCTCAATTCCCCGTGAAAAGCCATGGCTCAGGCCAAAGCCAGTCCGGATTTTAGAAAGCCAAAACCATGGCTTTCAGGCCAAGCCAAAGCCAGAACATCACTAGAAATTGGCATTTGATGCCAAAATTGATCTCATCATTCGGCCTCCCGGCACCTAGCGGCACACCCAGGAATTCACCCTTGAAGGCATGGAAGACTTGAGATGATTTTCGCTATCTGAAGTGCATCACTGCGACTTCCCCGGTAAGATATTCGCTAATGGGTGATGCATTCGTGGAAAAGGCTCTACTTGAGCGTGTCATTTGTTCGCGGCCTATAAAACCATCATTAGTGAGCCTCGATGTTGAAATTAAGGCCGCATATGTTTTAGACGTCTTCCTGGTCGGAACCGGATCAAACTGGGTAACTTCTGCTTATGGATTTCGGCACAATACTGCCATCAGTGTTGTGATCAACGTTGTGATCAATACCATCACTACCAACGAACTTCAACCAACCAAAGTACCACTATATGATATACCAAGGTGTGAGTTTTGGCCTACATTTATTGAGCATTAGACCACCGAACGTCTTTCTTGGAGCAATGTCACCAGTTTGATAGTTCAGTAAGCAAAAATCGCGGCCGATATCTTTTGCACAGTACATGCGCCATACGACTAGGTAAGTTGGGAGCTTCAGAGCTTCGGCTACAAGCAGCTGCAAGCGTCAGTGAGGTTGTCATTCATCACCCTGAAAAGACAGCCTAATTTTTGGCATAGGAACGATATAATTGAGGGCAGGAGAACGGGACCCACGGGAAGGCCAGTTGAAACTTTGTGTTCAAAGTGTAAATTAATGTAGCGGTTTTGGTAGAACAATATATAGTAACGGGGATCAGAGCATGAAACGCGCATCACCTCAGCGTTTCACTCGCAAGTGACTCCCTCATGACGTGGACGTCCCCAGCCCTATCAGCTCGGGTCCTTATCCCGTTCATTTTCTTCGCCCTCGCCATATCACCTGTCTGCTTTACAAACCCCTCCTTCAACGACACTGTCAGAGGAAATAGTTCACCGAAAGTCGTGCATATTTTCGGGCGCTGGGGACAGACCTGCAGCCCACGAGCAGAAAGCGCGATATAATCTAATCCTTGGAGAGCCTAGTGAAGACGATCAAGTTTCACCATGCGAGCCAGCCCCTTGGTAAATTATGACCAGCGAATCCAACGCCGGGCGAATTACGACCCGGGCACCGGTCGGTGAACGCAAATCAGCAGGCAGCGGGATTCCCGTTGAGGCTTTAACGCGCGAGGTACGAGCGTGCCAATGGTTTATGCCTATGAGAGACTAAATTAACTTGAATGTAGGAGTCAAAGGTGGATTCCTTCGGCCCTCGGCCCAAAGGCGCACGAGGAGAAAGGCGCACGAGGAGATATAAATAACTTATGGCTTGTCTACGGCCGACACTGCGAGAAATGTAGGAAATTGGGACGACGAGTGAATACTTAGCGTAGGAAGTTCCGGGTTCCAGTCTCCCAGATCCGCAGTGCGTGAAATTCAGCAGATTAAGACGACGCTGCAGAGAGTAAGCCAGCAAGCACGGAGGGTATACGGCAAAAGACTCAACCACGCGCACCACCCAGCCCCACGTCCACCACCTCACGCACACACGCACGCAAAACATAAATTCGAATGAGATTAAGAAACAGGAAGAGAGACAGAGGGGGTGCTAGTCGATACAGTATTGGTACAGTGGCAAAGAGGGTGCGTAAGCGCGGAAGATACGTGCAGGCGAGCACAAGCGCAGGCGTGAAGGAATGGTGGATGAGGAATATCGCGGCGTAAGCGTAGGTGAGCGTAAAGTAATGCGTCGTATGTAGCTCGCAGCTCAAACGACGAGGAGTGCAGGGAGATCACAGCGCCAGCGTCAGCCAGCCGGGCATCACACCAACGCACGTCCCCTCCCTGCGCCCGTATCCACTTGCGGAGGCGTCGGGAACACCTCCATCGAGATCGAATGCGCGTCCGACGCGGGGGACCACTGCCCCCCCTCATCTTCCTCATCGTCCACCCCCTCTCCGTCCTCGCGCTCACCCACATAGTGCGGATGAGCGGGCGAGGCGGGGTACGCGTCCGCATGCCACGCGACATGCAGCGGGAGGACAAAGTCCAGCGAGGCGGGCGACTCTGCCTCCGACGCCGCCGTCGTTGGCGTTATGGACGAGTCCGGCGCATAGTCGTGCATTGTTGGGTACTGCGTCGGCGACGTGGAAGGCGGCCCCTCGAGCTTCTCGACGAACCGCGAAGCACCAGGCGAGACGACGTCGACGCGGAGCGCTTGAGCTCCACATCCGTGCCTACGTCCGTACCGAACTCCGACGCGGCGAAGGACGCAGTGAACGAGCCCGTCCCCCACTGAGCGTAGCGCGGGAGGGAGACGGTGTGCTTCACGGGCGGCTTGGGCTGCATGTACCCGAGGCCCTTCGACGTCGAGCCCGATGTCGCGGTGGCAGCAAAGACGCCCGTAGTGGGGCGCTTGATCCCCACCTCTCCAAAATGCGCCTGCCACTCTGGCATCGAGCAACGCGTAGTTTCTCCTTGCCTCCACCGCAAACCCAAAGAAGCCGAAGAACAAGATCGCGCACGCCGGGCTCGCCCATCTCGTCAGCTCCACCGCGATGAAGCTGGATTTATCGGCGGCCCAGAGGAGGCGCGGGACTTGCTCGATGCGGCCGAAGTCGAAGTGCGTGTCGGCGAAGGAGACCCAAGGAGAGAGGGGGGAGGCGGTGAGGTTGAGGGCGATGGTGAGGGCGGCGAGGGGGGCGGTGAGGAGGAGGTCGTTAGGGCGAGCGCGCTGAGGCAGAGGTAGCACGAGGGAGTGGGGCGGCGTGTTCTGAGAGGATTTGAGCTAAGGCGCGTAGGGAGAGGACTCTCAGCACAGGTGTAAGTTAGCCGGATGCACAGTAGGAGAAGATTTAAATGGACGCACCAGTAAACGGCGGAGACGAGGCTGATGAGGAGGGACCACATGGAGGAGATGAAGTACGTGGGGAGCGAATTTCAGAGGTTGGGGTAGCACCTGATGTCATTGAAGACGTTAAAGCCGCGCCCTGCACGATGTATTGCGCTGCGACGTACAGCAGCGGGAAGAGCCCGCAGATGAGCGAGTCGATGAGGACCGCGCGGCGTTTCTGCGTCACAAGCAGGTCATTAACGATAGGGAGGAGGAGGGGAGGGTAAGAAACGCACCTCGGCGGGTGTAATGACCACTGCGCGCACGGAAGCGATGTGGTACAGGTGGCGATTGATGCACAGTGACGCGGCAGACGGACCTACGGCGGAGGCCCAGAAGATGTTACAGTATGTCCATGGCACGGCCGCACGAGGGCGATGAGATTGATTCTCGCTGAGCGCCATCGCGAAAGACTTGGGAAGCGAAAAGACAAGACGATCGGAGTTTGAAACCTTTGATTGATTGATCGCTCGTCCCATCACTCCATTGGGCGTGGGTTCGATTCCCGAACGACGCATGGGTACCAAATCTTCTGGTAGGCATCGCATACTTCGTGAATTACTGCTAATTGAAGCTTGCGGTGGTGATGTTTTTTTAAGCGACGCCTACTTAGGTGTAACCCTTCATCCATCTTAAACCCCGTGGGTATTTCTGCCGCTCGCGCTCTACGCCGCTGACCACCTGCTGCGCGTATTCAGATGGAGGGTAGTGGAGGGAAGGGTTGAGGCAAAGGAGGGCGGGATGAATTTGGTGAGTCGCACACTGCCCCCATACCAGGCTTATACTTGATTAACACCACCCCCCGGATCTACATCCCGCTCGCCCCACACGGTTGGCGCGCAGGCAGCACATGCAAGTGCGCGCCATGATCGCCGGGCGCGCGTGGGAGGCGCACCTGGTGAGCGTGTGCAGTGCAGACCCGGGGGTGACGTGTTTGGTTGGTGGGTGCTTGTTCCTTGCAATCCATCTTCACCCTCATATATACACGCTCATATTATTTTCAAACTTGCATTAGCGGGATGACAACGATGCTGTTGATGGGAAAATCGACACAGTACCATAATGATTCAGATTTTTCACTCGGGAAACGGTAAGGATCTGAATCATTCGCGGGGATGCTCGCGTGAATCCTTTTGACCAGCGGGTGGTTGCGTACTGGCAAGATGGGCGAAATCCCTGGAGCATCAAGTCATCCGAAATCTAACGTAAAGCGGTCCATAAAGCCGGGGCGTAAAAGCACTGTATCGTAGTGTATCATGCGTCTATCAAGTCCATTCGTGAAAATAACGGTTCATCGAGTCCATTCGTAATTGAAATTAGTCCATCCCGGCCAAAGAAAAATACATACTCACCAAGGCCAGGAGCGGCGGTAGAGTGCGGGTGGTCGTCGCTCGTCGATTCGGGGTGGTCTTCGAACGTAGAAGAGTGGGGGCGGTCGCTGCTGGATTTGGGATGGTCTTCGGAAGTGAAAGTGGACAAGTGAGAGGGGTTGTTTTCGCTGGATCTGGGCCGGTCTTCAATTGACGCAGAGCCCCCGATTCTAGACAACGGGAAAGTTAATATTGAGTAGGGAAGACAAGGAAAGGGAAGAAAGAAGAGGATGACAGACAAAGTGATGGGCATCGGCGGGGAGGAACTGCAGAATGTGAAACGAAGAAGGGAAGGAATAAAGTTCAAAAAAACAAATAAGATATCGCTGCCGTGGTCAACTTGACGTGCGATGGCAAAGTTGGAGCGGGGCGCGGCTGCTGCTGCGAGGGCACAGCAGGACGACAAAGGTAGAAGTAGCGCGCATGATGTGATGGGGGAATTCAACAGAAAGGAGATTCCATAGAAGGACGAAACCAACCACGCTTAAAAACAGGAGAACACGCGCCTACCTTCCCGTTTAGCTGTTGAGGCGGTGACTTGTCATCCAATACTTGGCAGTCGGTCCAAGGCAAAGGGCATTTAGAACGCACTGTGTTTTCCAAGCATTTGCCTGTGGGCCCTGTACTCACACCTCGGCGACGCATACCCGCCTTCACTTCGGCGTCGGAATCCCGCATTTGAGCCGAAAAAAAAACCTACCCAAGCGAATGCTCCGGCCCGACAGCGAAAAGCGCGTAGAATGAATGTCGGACAGCTGCGGCCGCTCGCTGAGAGGCAGAAGGATGATCGCGCAGTCGATTCAGAGGCAGTTATTTAGGTTATCATAATAAGCAACACAGACGCGATAGGATCGTACGTGCATGGATTAACGAATCAGAGACGTTCTTATTAATATTCCGGTCGCCCGAATCCCGAAAGCGCTTGCGGAATCGGAGCCCTGATGTGTGCATGGCGATGAGAAGGTATGAGAGCATCGGGGCCATACTATAACCGGCATGATCAGGCGTTAGGACACACAGCGTGGACAACTATGCAGAGAGTCAGATTGAGGAGTGCTTTAGAGGGCCGGAATTTTTGTCCTGTAGCAGCAGAATCTAAACGGAACCCAGCATGGTGGAAGCAAAGAGCGACGTGGCGGTGTCCCGCAAACGGCCATCATGCATCAGGTGCATGCCAACAATGATGTGATTACGTTGCTTTGCCTCTTGCTCTTGACCGCCATGATAATCCCCCAAGAAATCATCGATAGCATCCTGGGCAAAGTAGAGGACATTGGATCTCTAAAATCCTGTGCTCTCGTGGCATCCAACTTTTGCCAGCCGAGTCAACGCATCCTCCTTCGCTCGCTCACTGTGGCGAGTGGCTACAAACACCAGCATCCATCGAACTACACCGCGGTGTTCAGCCTTCTGTCGAAATCTCCTCACATCGCGGTCTATATCAAGGAATTAACGATACGACTGCCTGCGGGGCATACGGCGTTGCAGGAGATCGAGACTCTCCGTTGGATTCTCGCCCAGATGACGAAGGTGCAACATTGTACCCTTACAGTACAATACATCATGGACACTCGCTGGAGTTCTCTTCACCCCACACTCTCATCAGTGCTCCTTGATTTCATTACAAGGCAGCGGCTGCACTCGATGACCATTGCCTGCCTAGAAGAAATCCCCCTCCCGGTCTTGCTCCGCTTCATCACATCGATCCCCAGACTTAGCTTCTCCTTTCTCGGCGGGGATCCGCAGAGGGAGAGTCTCCAGGCTGTTGAACGACCCTACCCACCCTCTATCGACTGTTTGATACTCGATTCAGACTCCAAATACGTCGATTCAGACTCCAAATACGTCACAGATTTATTGGCCCGTCCGGAATCTGAGGCGCGTACCCGGAACCTCAACCGCTTGGCGTTGCCCTACGACAAGAGCATGGTGTTCATTCGTCGGGCGGCATTTACTTTGAAACATATTCGTTTGGACTGCATGGGTACGTCATTTCACTTCTAGATATACACATTCCAATAACCAACGATTCCAGGGTTACACACCAAGTCAGAGATCATTCCTTTCGAATTCCCTCCTCTTCCCTCCCTCCGCTCCGTCGAGATGGCGCTACACTTTTGGAACCGCGACGAACCGTGGCTGATCGACGTCATTTCTCGCATCCTTGCCTCCAACTCGACTGCAACCATTGAAGAAGTTCTTGTAACATACGGGATGTATCATCCACCTCACGTCGACATCTCAGAACTCGGATTTCAGACCTTTCTGACGAATATGGAGGATTTGCTCTTCCGGCACCCTGCGGCCCCACGCATTCGATGGAGGCTCGCATACGCGCATGTGGACGTCGCGCAGCTCGCCACCTTAATACAGGTCAAGATGCCCCGATTGCATGCCGCGGGAAGGCTTGTGTTCGAACCGTTTGATCTGAATTGGTGCTCCGAGTGGCTTGCCGCACCATAAAAGGTCAGTGAGCCGGATAATTCTTTTTCGTTTCTCAGTGCTGAAATGCTGGTAACTTAGTGGAAGCTTCTCCTCTGACAGGCGATGGCATTATCCAATATCTTGATAGAAACAAACTTTCGACCGGTGCTCAGATGGACATTCTATTCCTTCACATCACATTCGCCAGCTCAAATATCTTGTTTTATGTAATGTGTAAATCATTTCTTGGCCTTTTCCTGCTCAAAACTTTCGCCTGGCTCGAGTTGGAGTGATTTAATTTCTCCTTCACTGTACGACAGCATGATTCAAGGAAGTCCGTGTATATATTCTGGCCCTTTGAATCGATAAGTAGATGTGCGCAGTCCGCCGTAGTACGATGTGAATCTCTGAAAAAGAAACCAGCAAAAAATGCCGGTGAATATGTCCTATTTCCCTGGGCCCATGGTCGGCGAGTAAGTATTAAGTATCCCAAGGGAATCAAAAGAAAAGCGAACTTGAAGCCAAATGCAAGCGAGGTACGTCGAGGAAAATAATTATAGGCCACTTGAATTTATGTTTCACTTCAAATCATCAATGCATCCAGTGAATGAATCACACCACGAAGCCCTTGTGTGCCTGGTGCGCAGCCAGTGTATGGTCTTTTGCTCGAGACTAATAATAATGTCTTCGGGGTGCTGTGGCCCATCTCCGTTTCACACCATACTTGCTGCACTCGATGAGGCTATTTTTCCTAAAACCAAAGGACTGACGCGCGGGCGCCTATCGGGTACGTAATGGCATGGGCGCGGGTACACGGTGTGATTGAGACTGGGTATGCTTTCGATGGTGTGGATATCGCCGAGACTGGTTATAACACTGAATTGTTTTCTGATTCTTCGTGGCATACGAAGGCATAAAATATGACGAGGTCACTGCAAAAGCTATAGCGCTTGAAGTCAGGTACGGACTAAAATAGCTAGCGCGCGTACTGCCTCATCTACAAATACGCTCTAAGGCTGTTCTCCACAGCATTTCGCTTCGGATCCCACCTTCATGGCAGACGTCGTTGGTCTCGTCGCTAGCGTCCTCCAGCTTCTCGACACCGTATCCAAGGCTCGGGACTACATACACGATTTCCGCAATGCGCCTAAAGATCAGCAAGAGCTCCTTCTTCAAATCACGCATCTCCGCCCGCTCCTGCAGCAGGTTGACAAGCGAATCCAGGGAGACTCGTCTGCATGGGCCGATGCCTTGCAAGAGTTCAAAGGGCCGCTTACCCGATTGAACACGATAATGGAAGAGTTGACCAAAAAGCTCACCCCGGCCGGTATTTCGAAGGTGACTGGCCGACGGTTGATGTGGCCATTGTGGGGAAAGAAAGATGTGGAGGAAGGATTGAGAACGATCGAGCGGTTAGAGACCCTGCTCAATTCTTGGGTGGGAATGGGTATCTTGTCAGTCCAGCTTTTCTTTCCCCGTACACCCTTCTGATGCGCATCAGGGACTCCACCCAAGGTAGGTTGGCTATGTACCTAAGGGGTCTATACTGACAAGAATGGGATCAGATATTGTATGTGCTATCGAGGAAGTCGCTGGGGAGCAACGTGTGGACCATCAGTGTAAGTGAAACATCGTAAAATGCGGTTTTTAACTGATTTCCGGCTCAGACACAATCAGGAGACTTAAACATGCTGCCGTAGAAAATGAACAAGCCCACGACCGTGAATTGCTCGATTGATATCTGCGCTCCAGTCGCTGAATCACCGAAACAGATATGCTCTCCGCTCTAACAGAGGCGACGGAAGAACAGCGGATTGATCATAACTGTAAGATTCGCTCAGCAAAACTCAATCCGGAGCTCATGGCACCGGTAGATATCTCCAAATCTGTGAGAGATGCAGCGCGGAAACAAGAGTGGTATCACGAGTGTACGTGGCTACCGACCGATCCGCAATTTTGCAAATTCATATCCCCACAGCTGCAGAGAGGGACCGAATAATAGAGTGGTATTCGCCGCTCAACTTTTTCCCACGCCAAGCAGATATATTCAACAGCCGCCAGCCGGGAACTGGTGAATGGCTGTTGGAACACAAGCTATTCAAGAAATGGAAGTCAGGGACCAAAGAGGTGTGGAGTACGTTATGGTGTCGTGGAATGCGTACGTGTTCGATGACTTTGCGACTCCACTTTTAACAAATAAGGGGTAGCTGGTGCCGGAAAAACTGTGCTCGTGTGCGTGTATACTTATTGATCTTTTCATAAGTACTCTAATTTAGGGACAGTTCAATAATCGTTGATAATTTGCGGACGCAACTGGAGGCCCATGACATTGGTGTGGCAGTCATCTATCTCAATCACAAGGAGACCGACGCACAATCTCCGTCGAATCTCTTGACCAGTCTTTGGAGACAGCTCGTCTTGGGAAAACCCATTGGATCAAATGTACGCGAGCTGTACCAGAAACACCGCGAGCCACGCACGCGACCCTCACTGGCTGAGGCCCGCACAGTCCTTAATTCCATCATTGAAACCTACTCCAAAGTTTTCATTCTCGTCGATGGATTGGATGAATATCCAGAAGCGCAACGTGACATTCTCCTCGGACATTTGGGCTATGGTGTAAAACTTCTAGTAGCCTCCCGACCTCACACTACCTTCAAATATCGCATTTTCTTTGAAACGTTGGAAATTCGAGCGAGAGAGGTCGACATTCGGAAATATCTCGAAGGCCAAATTCTGAAGTCTCCTCGCCTTTCCAAACACATTCAAAACTCTCCAGACTTGCGAGAGGCTATGGAGGTACACATTGTGCAGCGCAGCGACGGAATGTGCGTATCAACTTTCCTGGTTATAAACCCAACTAATGGAGGTCTAGGTTCCTACTCGCGAAATTACATATTGATTCTCTCGCAACGAAGCTCACTGTCAAGGGGGTCCGAGACGCCCTCAACACTCTGCCACAGAGCCTGAACGGCACCTTTGACGAAGTGGTGGACCGAATAAATCATCAGGACGAGGAGGAGAAAGCACTTGCCTGGCTTGCACTATCCTGGGTGACGAATGCGCGACGACCACTGGAGCCTTCTGAGCTCAGGGTGGCTCTTTCCGTTGAAGAAGGCGCTACCGAGCTCAATGCAGAAAATATCCTGGACACGGAGACCATCTTATCTGTCTGCGCAGGGCTTGTTATAATCAACAAGGAGGATAATAAAGTTCGCCTCATTCATCATACCATACAAGACTACTTGGAGCGGATACTAGACCACGAATTCCCTCGTGTCCGCAATAAAATTACAGCGACATGCATCACGTACCTCCTGTTCGACATATTCCCCAGACAAAATATCGGAAACGCACTTTGCAAGCACCTCTTCTCGGCATACCCGCTGTTGGAGTATGCCGTGAATTACACTCTAATTCACGCCCGTGGAGAGCCCGAATCCAACATCAAGGAAACCATTATATCGTTCCTGGACCAATGTTCTGGATGGGTGGAATTATGGAACTGGTCGCATCGCTTGGAACGCATACCAACCTCCGGAACACGAGTTTGGATTGCTGCACTGTTTGGCTTACGGAAAATCGCGGAATGCGTAATGCGCGACGACGGGGTTGAAAGCCACGCCGTGTATATGACTCTTGTACGAGGATTCACGGATGTGACTCGTCTTCTGGTGGGAAACCGCTCCTACCTCGAGGCACTCGGTGAATATTATGGCTCCGCATTATGTTTCGCCATATCGAAGAAGGATAAAGAAACTGTTCTCTTGCTCCTCGCACATACCGACGATCTCGATGGACACCATGAACGAGTGCTTCGGGCCGCGGTGTCGTCTCGACAACGAAAAAAAATCAACTTAATTGAGACAGACATGAAGAAAATATGCGCTACAGAAGACGGCCTCCCACTGAGGTCAAGGCTATTGGCGGATCTCGACGCGATCATAGACGATGTCGATGAGGCAGGGGGACATTTAAACGCAAATAGCAAAATAACGGCATGGCAGAGATCGCCCAGCACTGCACCCCTGTTTCCGCGTGCACCCAATCACTCAAGAAACTGCATGCGTTGGGACCAAACTGACCCATCGAACGTGGATAACCTACCTCTGCTACCGCCTTCCGCGATGGCATATCTTGCAACGGCGCTGCGTAAGGCAGTATCTGGCGCGCAGCCTGAATCAAGAGCCATGGCGCGAGCGTCAAGCTGTCA